>OY829534.1:4343168-4475668 GCA_963691665.1 Clepsis dumicolana | reverse complement strand
GAAAATGGCCACCATTTTGAATCCGCCATCTTGGAAAAAAAAATATCCCGATAGATTACCCCTCCAACCCTGAATGACATTTGGTCGAGCACCTGTCATAAATCTCTATTAGTTTGCGAGATAATCGCGTTTCAATTTTGTATGGCGGCCATCTTGTTTTCGCCATTTTGAAAACATTTTGACCGGCTCACCCATTGGCTGGCTGTTCTGAGCGACTTTAGTTTCGGGCAAACTCGGTAGGTCGAGCCGTTGCAGAGAGCCGCTACTTGAGTCAGGTCACTTTCCACATTCAGGTCGATTTCGTATTTTTCCTGGGGTCGGAGTGGCATTTTGGATACGATAATGTATACAGTTCCACCCCAACCCTCGTGGGTTCTTCAAAACAGCATGTCAGTGAGTGAGTGAGTCAGTGGGTATCGAGCTATATATATTATAATAATAATAAATAAATAATAAATATTAGAATAATAGTATTTTGCGTGGTAGCCGCGGGGCCCCAGGGCCCCGCGGAAGGTTTCCTACCGCCTTTTTTTTTTCTTACCTTATCTATTTTTTCCTTTATGCGTTTATAGACTTGTCTTTTTTTAACTATAATCTCACCAAAAATTTACCCCTATCTCGCTTAATGGTGTAGGACGGTATAGAATTAGTTTGTATTAACATTTATTTTTATGTAACGATGGTATGGTACTTCGGTTCGTTGATTCGGTTTTGAAGGATCGCAGTTCTAACCTAACCTAACCTACTTTCCTGGTAATGATTCTGTTCTGAAGGATCGCAGTTCTAACCTAACCTAACCTACTTTCCTGGTAGCGATACGGTTCTGAAGGATCGCAGTTCTAACCTTACCTGACCTACTTTCCTGGTAGCGATTCGGTTCCGAAGGATCGCAGTTCTAACTTAACCTAACCTACTTTCCTGGTAGCGATTCGGTTCTGTAGGATCGCAGTTCTAACCTAACCTACTTTCCTGGTGGCGATTCGGTTCTGAAGGATCGCAGTTCTAACCTTACCTAACCTACTTTCCTGTTAGCGATTCGGTTCCGAAGGATCGCAGTTCTTACCTTACCTACTTTCCTGGTAGCTATTCGGCTCTGAAGGATCGCAGTTGTAACCTAACCTTACCTACTTTCCTGGTAGCGAATCGGTTCTGAAGGATCGCAGTTCTAACTTAACCTAACCTTCTTTCCTGGTAGCGATTCTGTTTTGAAGGATCGCAGTTCTAACCTAACCTACTTTTCTGGTAGCGATTCGGTTCTGAAGGATCGCAGTTCTAACCTTGCCTAACCTACTTTCCTTGTAGCGATTCAGTTCCGAAGGTTCGCAGTTCTTACCTAACCTACTTTCCTGGTAGCGATTCGGCTCTGAAGGATCGCAGTTGTAACCTAACCTAACCTTTCCTGGTAGCGATTCGGTTCTGAAGGATAGCAGTTCTAACTTAACCTTACCTACTTTTCTGGTAGCGATTCGGTTCTGAAGAATCGCAGTTTTATCATAACCTTACCTACTTTCCTGGTAGCGATTAGGTTCAGAAGGATCAGTTTTAACCTAACCTACTTTCCTGGTAGCGATTCGGTTCTGAAGGATCGCAGTTCTAACCTTACCTACGTTCCTGGTAGCGATTCGGTTTTGAAGGATCGCAGTTCTAACCTAACCTACTTTCCTGGTAGCGATTCGATTCTGAAGGATCGCAATTCTAACCTAACCTAACCCACTTTTCTGGTAGCGATTTTTTTTTGTGGGGTCGCAGTTTTAACCTAACTTAACCCACTTTTGTGGTAGCGATTCGTTTCCTTGAGGAGCCCGCAGAGGGTTCACTGCTACCATGGTTTTTATTTATATTTTGCACCTTATTTATTTTTTATTTTATGCGTTTACAGATTCCTCTTTTTAACTATAATCTAACCAAACATTGACCCCTATCTCACTTGACAGTATGTGACGGTATAGGATTAGTTTGTACTAACATTTATTGTTATGTTACGATGGTATGGTACTTTGGTTCGTTGATTCGGTTCTGGAGGATTGCAGTTCTAACCTAACCTACTTTCCTGATAGCGATTCGGTTCTGTAGGATCGCAGTTCTAAGCTAACCTTCTTTTCTGGTAGCGATTTGGTTCTGAAGGATCGCAATTCTAACCTAACTCAACCTACTTTTCTGGTAGCGATTTTTTGTTGTGGGGTCGCAGTTTTAACCTAACCTAACCCACTTTTGTGTTAGCGATTCGTTTCCCTAAGGAGCCCGCGGAGGGTTCACTGCCACCATGTTTTTTATTTATTTATAAACTTATTTATTTTTAGGGTTCCGTACCTTAAAATGAAAAAACGGAACCCTTATAGGATCACTTTGTTGTCCGTCTGTCTGTCTGTCTGTCTGTCTGTTAAGACACTTTTTCTCTGGAACGCGTAGGAGTAGCATGCTGAAATTAATATCAAATATTCAAGCCCGCGGCATAAAAATAAATAATAACATAGTAGAACGGAAACTCCCGCTCCGGACGGGCTCCAGGTCACAATATTAGAGTATTCGTTGAACAGACTACTCAGTCAGGCTGTCACGGCCGGCGTCGCCGCACGAGCGTTTGGTTGTTTATAATTTGGTTGTAATAGTTTCACGTGAACCTGTATGTATTTCATTTTATATTTGTAGGTAAGTAATACTTACTTAAATCACCTCAAATGGCTTCATTTGGTATAGCGCTCATAATAACTTCTTATTTAGAAGTGTCTAATAATTATGTAGGTTCGTAATGATTTATAAGTGAAGTGCATGCCAAGCACCAGCAGATGTTCCTGCGCTCCGACTTTTGGCCGGAGGGTGTGGTGTTCCGTTGCTTTAGGGAAGCGAAACTGACATTTAAAACGCCCTAAATAGTTGTAATGTTTTGTTTTAATTTTTATATGTACTTTTTTTGCATTGTGAGTTGTTTATTTTTAAATTTTATAGCGCATTGGCTTTGCTGTAATGCTGTAAAATTGTTTTTATAATAAATAAATAAACAAATCTCATATTTTGTAAAACTGGAATAAAATAATGATTTTCAAGCAAAGAAAAACTTACATCTTAGTGATATTATCTTTAGACGTAAGTACCTAATATTTAACAGCAAGCAACCCTAGCAACACGCCTGGATGACAGAGGGGTGTAACGACGTGAAGGGGGAAGTAGGTATATAAATGGCGGCGTTTTGGACTCGGTCAAAAGAGATTCCGTTCTACTATGTTATTATTTATCCTTATGCCTGTGGTCCCTTGAAGCTGTGAAAAAATCAAGCATCTAACTCAACGCAATCAAAAGATACAGTCATTAAAAAGGCTATTTCCATACAAATTGCCGAATTCCGAAAACCTAAAGGGTACTTTCACTTGTCCGAGAAACTTGAAATTTGGTATGAAGCTTATAGCACAACTTCTCAGAAAAGTCTCAAAATCTTAAATTTTTACGTCTGTCTCTAGATTTCGCAAATCAATATAAGTTGACCCCACATTGCGTACATTTTGCTTAAGAGCATGGCTCTGCTTGCACTGGACTTCTTAAAACACTGGGGAAAAACTTTCAAATCTTTCTACGGAACCCTCGTGCGCGAGTCCGACTCGCAATTGGCCGGTTTGTCCTTTATGCGTTTATGCATCTCTTTTTTTAATTATAATCTGACCAAACATTGACCCCTATCTCACTTGACGGTATAGGACGGTGTAGGATTAGTTCGTATTAACATTTATTGTTATGTTACGATGGTATGGTTCTTCGGTTCGTTGATTCGGTTCTGAAGGATCGCAGTTCTAACCTAACCTAACTTACTTTCCTCGTAGCGATTCAGTTCTGAAGGATCGCAGTTCTAACCTAACCTACTTTCCTTGTAGCAAAGCGGTTCAGAAGGATCGCAGTTTTAACCTAACCTACTTTGTTGGTAGAGATTCGGTTCTGGAGGATCGCAGTTCTAACCTAACCGAACCTATTTTCCTGATAGCGATTCGTGTCTGCAGGGGTCGCAGTTCTAACCTAACCTAACCCACTTCTCTGGTAGCGATTTTTTTCTGCAGGGGTCGCAGTTTTAACCTAACCTAACCTACTTTTCTGGTAGCGATTCGTTTTTGCAGGGTTCGCAGTTCTAACCTAACCTAACCCACTTTTCTGGTAGCGATTCTTTTCTGTATGCGTCACAGTTTTAACCTAACCTAACCTACTTTCCTGGTAGCGATTCGGTTCTGAAGGATCGCAGTTTTAACCTAACCTAACATACTTTCCTAGTAGCGATTCGGTTCTGAAGGATCGCAGTTTTAACCTAACCTAACCTACTTTCCTGGTAGCGATTCGGTTTTGAAGGATCGCAGTTCTAACCTAACCTAACCTTCTTTCCTGGTAGCGATTCGGTTCCGAAGGATCGCAGTTCCAACCTAACCTAACCTACTTTCCTGGTAGCGATTCGGTTCTGAAGGATCGCAGTTCTAACCTAAACTAACCTACTTTCCTGGTAGCGATTCGGTTCTGAAAGATCGCAGTTTTAACCTAACTGTGATGTATGTATGATGGCGGGTAGTTCCAAATCTACCAACTGTCAAACGCAATGACTGTCTTTCTTCTTCGAATACACCTTGTTCGGTATAGCCGTGTTTTCGTTACCGTATCCCGATAGGAAAACCCTGGAGGCCCTGGATCGAAGATATCACATTGGCGACGATTCTGGACTCGCGTCGTGTAGTAGACGTGTAACGGCGGTGATTAGTGTTCGGCGCGGCGATCAACGGGACGGAGTGCAGTGCGAGTGAACCTATTCACTGGTGTTACGTAATGACGGTCGGCAAAATTGAACCTTTTGATTTAAATAATGATAATTGGGCGTTATATATCGACAGACTTCAACAATATTTTGTAATAAATGAAGTGGACGAGACTTTACAAGTGCCTACACTAATTACTGTAATGGGGAGCTCCACGTATGAACTTTTAGTGACACTGTGTTCACCAACAAAACCAGCAGGAATGAAGTTCGATGAAATAAATAGAGTAATGAAAAACCATCTACAACCGGCTCCGAGTATATTAGCAGAAAGGTATAAATTTCGGCAAAGGACACAAATCAAAGGTGAAACTATTAAAGAGTACGTGGCGGTATTAAGGAAAATGGCCAGTACATGCAAGTTCGCAACCGTGTTAGACGACAATTTGAGAGACCAATTTATTTGTGGATTGTTTAGTGATGGTATTAGACAGAGACTTTTTGCGGAGGTCAATCCAACTTTTGCTAAGGCGACTACATTAGCTCAGGGGTTGGAGGCGGCGGAGAAAGACGCGGCTGAGGTCAACGGTAATCGAAGAAGCGATGGGAGCGCGGCAGCGGCGGTGTGCCAGGCGATCACCCACGGGCGGCAGAGCGCGGGACCCTGGCAACGCGGGCGCGCGCCAGCGAGCGGCGGCTCGCGCGACCGCGATGGTGGTGGCGGCGCCAGCGTTGGCGGTGGCAGCGGCGGCGCGCTGCGAACAGCGGGACCGCGGCAGGCGGGCGCGCGGCATCCACGTGGTGCCAGTGCCCCGCTACCAGCCCGCGGAAGGAGCGCTGGTGTAGGCGGGATACTGTGCCAGGTGTGCGGTGGACCACACAGCTCGGCGGGTTGCAAATTCAGTGTTTACGTTTGCAGAGTGTGCAACCGTGAAGGACATCTTAAAAGGATGTGTCCTAAACTCGGCACGGCTGGTGCGAGTTATGTAGAGGGCAACTACCTAGAGGAAGTAGATGGTGACAGCGATGGAAGTGAAGAGGTAATATTTCACGTTAATAATGTGACTTGTTTAGAGCGATACGAACCGTATAAAATAAATGTATTACTAGATAACACAGTGTTAACGATGGAAATAGATACTGGTAGTACTATATCGTGTATTAGCTATGATTGTTACAACAAAATTTTTAAACGTTACAAACTGATATATAGTAACCTTTTCATGCGATACTATACAGGCGAGAGTGTAAAAGTAGTTGGGAAAATTCAACCTATGGTAAAATATAAAAATAGGGTACAGAAATTAAATTTATATATCGTTAATAATGCCAGAACATCGCTGATGGGACGGGAATGGCTTGAAAAATTAGGTATTATTGTGCCAGAAACCTTCTGCAATTATACTGGGACCCCACGAGAATTCAACTTAGTTACTTTCAGTTCCAGATACGCGCAGGTCTTTGAAGACGGACTAGGACGGTTCACGGGCTCGCCGGTTGGGTTGCGGCTGCGCGCCGGCGCGGTACCAGTGTTCATGCGCGCGCGCCCTCTGGCGTTCGCGATGCGGGAACCAGTGGAGCGCGCGCTCGACCAGATGGTGAGTGACGGTATTATTACTCCGGTCGAGTGCTCGGACTGGGCCACACCAATCGTGCCCGTAATTAAAACGGACGGCACTATTAGGATCTGTGCTGATTATAAACTAACACTGAATAAATGTTTAGAGATAGATAGATTTGTTAGTGAAATTGAATGGGGGAAACAAATACACAAAAATTGACTTAAGTCAGGCTTACGCTCAGTTCCCACTGGATGATTCTAGAAAAGTTACTACTATTAATACGCACAAAGGGTTATTTCAATACAATCGCTTAGTTTATGGCCTAGCCTCGAGCCCGGGAATTTTCCAACGTAAATTAGAGCAAATGTTTGCCGATTTGCCAACGGTGGGGGTATACCTGGATGACGTCATCATCACAGGGAAAGACGATGAAGAACATTTGCAAATATTATGTCAGGTGTTTGACAGGTTACAGAAATACGGCTTAAAAATAAAAAAGGAGAAGTGTGCATTTCTCGCCGAATCTGTCACTTACTTAGGATTTGTAATTTCAAGGGAAGGAGTGTCACCGTGCCCGAGTAAAATTGATGTCATTAGTAGGATGCCAAGGCCACAGAATATTACGGAGTTAAGATCATTTTTAGGGATGATAATGTATTATGCAAAATTTGTACAAAAAATAAGCACGATATTATCGCCCTTATATAGGCTCTTAAGGAAAGAAGTAAAATTTGCCTGGGATAATGAATGTCAATAGTCATTTGAAACTGTTAAAGCAGTATTACAGTCTAGCGAGGTGCTGGCACACTACTCGAGCGAAGCGCCGTTGGTGCTGACGACGGACGCGAGCAGCGTGGGCGTAGGCGCTGTCATCGCGCACCGCACGGCAGACGGCACTGAACGGCCTATCGCGTATGCGTCTCGAGTGCTCAATTCAGCAGAGAGAGCTTACTCGCAGATTGAGAAGGAGGGGTTGGCGATAATTTATGGCGTCCAGAAGTTCCATCAATATCTGTATGGTAGGCATTTTTTATTGAAAACAGACCACAAACCGCTTGTTACCATATTTGGCGATAAAACAGGAATACCGACTATGGCTGCGAGTAGGTTGCAGAGGTGGGCGGTGATCATGTCCGGCTATACTTATGATGTTCTTATGACGTTCGAAGTGAAGAGAATAGCGCGGACGCTCTGTCAAGACTAATAACGGGCCCAGAGAAACCAGGGAAATCGGAAGTAACTTATCTCAATTATGTACATGATGCCATACCGCTTAAAAGCGAACATATAAGGGAAGCCACGAGCAAGGATCCGATATTAGTAAAAGTTGTAAGGTATGTTACTTCCGGATGGCCGGCACATTGTGAGGACGACAATCTAAAGCCATACTTTGTTCGAAGGAACGAGTTGTATATTGAAGCTGGCTGTGTTCTGTGGGGGTACAGGTTAATAATACCAACTAATTTTCACAAGGAAATCCTCAGGGAACTTCACATAGGGCATGTCGGTATGGTGAAGATGAAAAGTACAGCCCGCAGCTACGTGTGGTGGCCAGGCCTCGACGCCGACATTGAGAGCGCGTGCCGGGCGTGCGCCGCATGCGTCGCCGAGAGCAGTGCGCCGCCGCGTGCGCCCCCGCACCCGTGGCCGTACGTGTCGGAGCCTTGGACGAGGCTTCACGTTGATTTTTTGGGCCCAATAGACAGGGAAGTTTTTTTTGTAGTGGTCGATTCCTCCACAAAGTGGATTGAAGTTTTCCGCATGACTAAAATCACTACTGCGGCGATGATTACCGTCCTGAGGGAAACGTTTGCCAGATTTGGATTACCAAAGATCATAGTTTCTGATAACGCTCCCCAGTTCTGTAGTGCAGATTATAACAGCTTCCTGCAAGCTAATGGCATAGAGAAAATGCTCACCCCAACCTATCATCCGTCGTCGAATGGTGCCGCAGAAAATGCGGTGAAATTATGCAAAAAAGCAATAAAGAAGGCTCGTAGAGAGAACGTTGATATTGATGTAGCATTACAGGAATATTTAATGGCATATAGGAACGCCGCGCATTCAACAACAGGCGAGTCGCCCGCGTCATTGCTGCAAAGGCGGCGACTGCGCTGTCGACTTGACTTGTTGCACGGCGCGCAAGCACTCGAAAGCAGGGTGCAGCGTGTGCAGGAGCGGCAGGTTCACGCAGCCGGGGGTCGTGACCGCGTCCTCGAGATTGGGGATGAAGTTAATATGAGGGAGCATGCCAATCCAGATAGATGGGTGCCGGGTAGGATAAAGGAAAGCGTAGGTTCTAGGAATTACATCATCGAGAGGCCCGATGGTACTGTAGTGAAAAAACATATAGATCAGTTAAAGCACAGGGTAGGTCATGACGATCAACTGGTGTGGTCCCGTTGGGGCACGGATCTGAGTGATCATGCGCCGTCGATGTCGAGCGACGTGACGGGCACCAGGCCGAGGGGCGAGGCCGCGCATGGACCGGGGGCTGCGCCGGTGGCAGCCGCGACAACGCAGCCCGTTAGTCGTTTTGGTCGTCCAATTAGGCCGGTTAGATACTATCCACAACCTGAGTGGTAATCTAATATTAAATTACTAGCGTTAAGTTTCTGTATCTCTTATTGTTAATTAGGAAGCGCTGACTGTAGGATGTGTTTATTGTTAATCCCTAATGAACATGATTTAGGTCTTGTAATTGTAGTTAAGGGTTGTGGGGTCTTAAATAAGTGTAAGGGTGTGATGTATGTATGATGGCGGGTAGTTCCAAATCTACCAACTGTCAAACGCAATGACTGTCTTTCTTCTTCGAATACACCTTGTTCGGTATAGCCGTGTTTTCGTTACCGTATCCCGATAGGAAAACCCTGGAGGCCCTGGATCGAAGATATCACACTAACCTAACCTAAAACAATGAAAATAATCGATTTATTGATTATTTTTGTTTTTATTTTTATGAAACATTCATAGAATGAAATTCAACATACAATGACAATGCAAAGAAAAATTCGTTAATTCGTTCCAGCTGCTTAACGAATTTTTCTTTGCATTGTCATTGTATGTCTAACCTAACCTACTTTCCTGGTAGCGATTTTTTTCTTGTGGGGTCGCAGTTTTATCCTAACCTAACCCACTTTTGTGGTAGCGATTCGTTTCCTTGAGGAGCCCGCGGAGGTTTCACTGCCACCTTGTTTTTTTTTTATATTTACGATACTAATAACTCTTTATTGAACACCATATATCATATAACAAGCATAACAGAAAAAAGGCACAAGGAAAGTACAAGGTAACGATAGGCGGCCTTCTCGCAACAGAGCGATCTCTACCCGGTAACCATAATGGAATAAAGGTAAGAACAGACTAAAGCAGGTGGTGCTATTTAGAAAGTTTTTAGGTAACAAATTTATAGTAGGTAGGTATACTAAAAAAACACGTAATAAGCATAAAATACATATAAATGATAAAAATATTAAAGACATTAAATACTATAGATTTTTTTTTAAAGTAAGCCACATAACTCACGTACCTACCTACAAGTTGACGGATAGTGCTCGTTCAGCATAGTTTTAATTAAAGGCAAAAATTTTGCGGTCTTTAGACTTATATTATATTTCTAACCTTAAGTATTTACTTTTTCGTCATATTGTATAGCCCTTTATATATACTGTAGCACACTCAGACATTCCCACATTGTCTTTGTTAAGTTAAAAAAAAGTAAGTGATATATCTAGTATATCTACGTCAGGTAATACATTTTGCGACGTTACACTGCTGTACGAACTATCTTAAGGTCACTCAAGGCGTTGGAAATAAATTCATAAGAAACTTGGAGCGCGTTGGGCTAGGCGAATAAAAGCGTTACGCCTTATTCACAAATGAGATTGTCAAAAAAAAACGTTTTTTTTTTTCATTGTAAAGAAAAGTCAATTACTTATAGAAACCTAATTTCGACATTTAGTCGTATAATTCAGTCCTTTTCTAAATTGTTTTTTGACGCAAAAAGAGGGGTATTATAAGTTTGACCGCTATGCGTGTCTGTGTGTTTGTGTGTCTGTCTGTAGCACCGTAGCACTTAAACGGTTGGACCGATTTGAATGCGTATTTTTATTTGAAAGCTGATTTTCCAGCGATGGTTCTAAGATGTGTTTCATCAAATTCGCTTTAGTTGTTTTTGAGATATTAAATATTAAACTTAAAATGTCATGGGGGTTCTATCAAATTCAAATCAAAAACGTGAAAGCCCGTTGATGTCTTCAGTATGTCAATATTCGGGAACCAGAATCCTGGAGCCCGTTTGATATCTTGGAAAGTGAATGATATGTAAAAAGTGTAAAAAAAAAATTTAATTACAATTTTAAAAACATCCGACATAAAAGAACCTATAAAAAGTAAAATATGAAATTTCTAAGCCTAGCACTTAACTTAGGAACCGTGTTAACTTTTGCGCAGTCGGCTGCCTTAGGTACCGACTGAGGGACCACAAATACAAAAAGACGGCGCCCGACGGCGCAAATGATAACATAGTTCCTAATTAATGGACCAGCCCCAGAAATTTTATTTCTTTTCTTTCTATAGGTTTTTATTCTCAGCTAACCGTGAGTTGGCGGAGGTAATCGAATTATGAATACAATTGTTTCGTCTTAAACTGAAAAGCATTTTTGAAATCTTATTATGCATGCATTTTTAAGAAACAATAAATTAACAACTCGCACAGATTTTTTTATGAAAACAGCTGCAATAATAAAGAAATTATAAACGTTTTTGCATTAGGACTTTCTCGTGTAAGCCTACGATTTTCGAGTTGGCGTAGTGTTCATTAGAAGTAATGAAAAGGTGTTTCCATACAAATTGCCGTGGATTGAAAACCTATAGGGTACTTTCAGTAGTCCTAGAAACTTGAAATTTGGGTAAAGCGGATATCTTGGAAAATGGCGGAAACGAAAAACAAATTACGACGTCGTATTTGGTCGCCTTGAAGGGCCCCGGAAGCGATATTTCAGCATGCTCGTATTAAAAAAAAAACCGTGATTCAATCAATTTTATATGGCAGTCATCTTTTTTTGACATTTAAAAAAAATTCACGGGCTCAACCTTCGGCCGGCTGTTCTAAGAGACTTTAGTTCCGTGTAAACTCGATAGGTGAAGTCATTGCGGAGAGCTACCCCATGTTTCGGGTCAGTTTCCAAGTTCAGGTCGATTTCATATTTTTTTGTTGGTCGTGGCGGCATTTCTGATGTGATGGTGCATAGAGTCGAACCCAACCTCTAAAGGCTGCTACAAAACAACAGTATTCTTTTCTGCAGGGGTCGCAGTTTTAACCTAACCTAACCTACTTTCCTGGTAGCTATTCGTTTTTGCAGGGTTCGCAGTTCTAACCTAACCTAACCCACTTTTCTGAAAGCGATTCTTTTCTGTAGGGGTCACATTTTTAACCTAATTTAACCTACTTTCCTGGTAGCGTTTCGGTTCTGAAGGATCGCAGTTCTAACCTAACCCACTTTCTTGGTTGCGATTCATTTCTGTAAGGGTCGCAGTTCTAACCTAACCTCACCCACTTTCCTGGTTGCGATTCGTTTCTGTAGGGTTTGCAATTCTAACCCAATCTAATGTACTTTCCTTGCAGCGATTCGTTTCTGCATGGGTCGCAGTTTCAACCTAACCTATTTTAACTAAAATGCCCTGGATCTATTTCATTGAATGCGAGTTATTTTTTAAACGAAATCTTAAAAGGAATGAGATTTTTTTCAAATTACAATATCTAATCAATGACATTACATAGCTGATCATCTGATCAATTACCATGTTATTCATAAACATTTTTTAATTAAAATGCCGTTAAAGACCGTTGGTCTTTTTTGGTACATTGACATTTTCATTAGTAGGAAGAAGACAAAATGTGTTTTAGCTAATATAGTCTGAAGTGATGTTTATGAATAAGGCCCTTACATGATACCATAAAAAAATTATAAAATTTAAACAATCATATTTATTACAACAAAACACATAAAAACAAAATTACTGATAATAATATTAATTAAATTAAGAACCTAAAATGGAAAAAATCCCCGAGGTCCGAGAATTAAAATGTTTTTAATTAATATAGCCAGGTCGTATTGTATCGTTGTTCATCACATTTATTGCGTCGAGTTGGTGTTCTCAGTTGTCAATGGTACAAAGTGTGCCGTACCTTCCTTTCTTTGGCAACTCTTCCAGTTTCGCTCCAAGTGAACTGTGTGATAAAATAAAAACATATTATTGGAAAGTTTAGCAATAGACGCCGCTCATTTAGCACCACCCAGGAGGCACGTGTAGGGTGTACTATGGGCGTGCACACATCAACCACGGCGCGGCGCCGCCACGCTGACTTCCGGCGCACTGCTCGGCATATAGTTGATGATGTTCGCTGTCGCTGTAATTAAGTGCGTACGTGTTAGTGCAAAAAGACTTTTGCTGCATAAATGGATTTATCACCCACTGCTTGTTAACTAATTTAAAATTTAAAAATAAGTGTTTGTGGAGTGGCAAAAGGCATACAAGTTTAGAATGCTACAAATTACAAAAGATATCAATAGACGACATATCGGAATTGATTGAAAGAAGAATGTCATATTTTAAGGTTTACTTTTGCTGATTTAGCCTAATGAAATAGTATTTATAAATAATTTTGGGTGGGGACCGCGGGCCCCGAGGGGCACGCGGAGGGTTCCCTGCCATCATGTTTTTTTTTAATCCAACTATCAAACTAAGCAACTAAACAACTAACAAACTAATCAACTATCAACTATCAAACCATAAACCTAACCAACTAACAACCTCTTTTTTTTTTTTTTTTATTATAGTGTGGAAAATGCGCCTTATGCATGTCCCGTGTTCGAGGCAACACGGAGGTCTGTGGGGCTCTCCCACATAAGGTGGGCATACCCACTAAAAACCACACGCTTTCCCTATTGGCCATTGTGGCACGCCACGGGATATCCCGAAGGTTGCGACCGAGACGCCCACCGGCCGCCCCGGGACGGGGAGACGGAGACGGCACCGTGGCCGGAGCAGGTTCGGGAGTCCTCGCCCTTCACTCCTCGTGGCTTCCGTCTTGAAAAAGACAGCAGCCCGCAGTCCCGGTTTCACTACCGGGGTTACGCGCAGGACGCACCCCAATCAACTAACAACCTAACCAACTAACCTACCAACCAACCAACCAACCAACCAAGCAAGCAAGCAACCAACCAACCAACCAACCAAACCAAACTAACTACCAAACCATCAAACTACCAAACCATCAAACTAACCAACTAACCGTCCCACTAACCAACAAACAAACTAACCAACTATCAAACTAATGAATAAACGAACTAACAAACTAACTGTCACACTAAACAACAAACAAACTAACCAACTATCAAACTAACAAACCAACAAACTAACTAACTAACCAACTAACAACCTAACCAACTAACCTACTAACCGACTAAACAACTAACCAACCAACTAAAATTCAAAATCTATAATTCATGAATCAATTGCACTTTCGCAAAAAAATGCTCGATTTTTGATTAACAAATAAAGTGTAATAAATACTTAATAAATTACCTACCAATTATTGCCGCATACCAAAGTGTAACATCGTCATCGATTAAACGTTTCGTGATCGTTGCTGAAAGTAAGAACGGTCGAAAAAATTGGGTTAAGCACATAAGAAATATAATTATGAGTCGAGAACTTTGCAAGTTGGAGGGTAAGGGTGGCTGTGCGTTCAAAGTGATAACAGTATGGAAGCGAAAACGAATGGGTTTTAGAGGCCACCAACGATTGCTAGGTGACACTGGGGATAATCCAGCCACTAAGTCGACGGGCCAGCCGGCAGATTGGTCAGTTCGGTGTGTGATCAGTTGAGCAGTCGAAGAAGCTACTTCTGATCATCAACTTGGGAAGCAAAGGTTAACTCAGTTTTCGGAATGACTGCGAACGTTGATATCCATTGCAAGTGGTCGTCGAGCGTGTGGCATAAGGTGGATGTTTATGTAGGTTAGTTTTTTTTTTTTTTTGATCTATTTTTTTTGTTGTTAGTGTTCCGTACGTCAAAAGAAAAAAACGGAACTCTTATAGGATCACTTTGTTGTCCGTCTGTCTGCCTGTCTGTCCCTCCGTCCGTCCGTCTGTCAAGACCCTTTTCTCCGGAACCCGTGGAGGTATAAAGCTGAAGCTGAAATTAATATCACACACTTGGAGTCTGCAACTTTGTAACGTTGCATTTACATACGTTACTATTGTTATTATGAAGTGGTAAAACAGCGATATTAATTAATCGCTTAATACAATCTTTAAAATAATAAATCATTTTAATCTAAATCAAAGATCTTATAACTAACTAAAATACTATCCTACATATTATTATAAAACATATTAATTAAATCATCACACAATGTCAACACTTGTCTGCGCGACTATAAACCACTTGGGTGGCGTGATTTGCAAGGGCGCATGAAGCGCGCTCATTGGCCGGAGCGCGTCTTTTGTCTAGCCTAGATGAAATTCTCGATGCGTCCGCGCTGCGACAGTTCGAGCTACCTCCTTGTTTGCGACGAACCTGTGCCGGTCGCGTTCACTAGCTTCGCTAAGTGTCGTCTTACGCGCCGACATAATTATTATAGTTCTACTATTGGACTTTTCGTCCTTCCGACGTACTTCGATACTCACCTCGTAACGTAAAATCATATAAGTGTCGTCTCGCACCCCAATAGGGTAAGTGTTGAACAAGTATTGTTTATCAGCGCTTAGCTGTAAGTTAGTGCTCATTTCATAGCGTTTTAGTTAACATCTCAATCATTTCGGTTCCGCTTTCTTAAATAAATTGTGTTACAGTAATTGAATAAGTACTTACGATTCTAATCACTAGCGGAATATTCACGGAACCTTCCTAATTAAATAAATGTTACCGTTATAGTTCACGGAACATTCTATGCTTTGCATGCTAGTTATAGTGCTTAGGCCTGGTCTGGAAGTAATAAGCTAGCCTTTCCATTTCATTGTTGCATAGCAATTTATTTAACTACCTTTTTTTTATTATAAAAAAAAGAAATAGTGTATATTATGCTTAGCTTCTTTTTTTTTAAATTATAACTCCGTTCTGATAGTGAACACCTACACCAATTGCTTGCGGCTTCTCCTCAATCTTAGGCACATTTCATCAGGGGGTTCACTATCGGCGGAGGTGCTCAATAGATTTTAACGGCGGGCGTTCATTCACAGGGTGCTACCTTACGGGTGAAAATCAAGACCCGGTTCCACAACATTTTTGTGAGAGTCACCTTCGCCTGCTACCCCGGCGCTCCCCGGGCCGTACCACATCAGCTCGCTCCACCGTCCGCTGCCCTCACCACCGCCCTCAGGGGAGTACCGACCTACGGCGGCAAAACCAGACGGCTTAGATCGCCTCGACCCAATTAAATACCCAATAAATATTTTTTCTTATTGTTGTTGACTTCGGTTGTTTTTTTTTTACATAAAATAAATTACCTGCTAGTACCGGACGTCACACTGGCGCCTTAAACGTGGTTTATTTAAGTCTGGTTTTGCTTCGTAGAAGTAGTTGTGTGTTTCGTGTTTTTATTTTTGTGAAACGTTATTTTATGTTTTTTTTGGTTGCCTGTAACTTGAGTGTACACCTGTATTTTTATATGTATTTTTGTCAAAAAAAAATGTATAGTTGTAATCCAAAACATTTAAATTATAAAACACTCTGTACGTGCGAACTGCAACTTTAGCACAAACCAGTTACTCGGGTTACAGTCGCGTACAAAAGTGTTAAAATTAATAAATATTTAAAATTGCAAATATTCTTATAAGGTGTTACACATAAGTTGCAATTATTTTAACGCTTGTTTTTTTACTTTTGTGATTGTTGTTTTTTTTGCTTTATTTTTGCTTTATTTCAACAACCATAACGTTATTTAGTCTGCTTTGTAACAGGACGGAGTAGATTAGTTAATCTTGTTCAACACTTCTTCATTGCGGTGCATTCAGTTGTTTTTATTTCTAGTCGCCAAATTTTATTATTGTTACTGCAATTTTGCTATATCAATATGGCGCATCCGGTGAAATTTTTATCATTGCAAAAATCAGAATTAGAGTATGAAGTGCAAATTAGGGGCAGTACTCCCGCGGCAACTGTCCAGGAATTACGGAGGCAAATTGCCAAATTAGGCCCTTTATTTCCTTCCGAGAACATTTTAGAAAGTCAAATTGACATTGCTGTTGACTTAAAGGGCGTTACTGATGTACTCGCTAAGGTCAAATCTTTACTTGATTCCCCTTTGGACAGGAATGCATTACTGCGCGTTGAGAATTACTTGAATCACCTTTACCACCGACTTAATCGGCTGATTTTTGATGACAAGACGCAGAACGTACATGAAACCTGTGTAAAGGAGTTTCAAACATTATATGACCGTTTTAACTCCGTTAAAGACACTACCGTCATCGATAGGTTAATTGCGCCTATCTATAATAGTACTAACGAGCAGCAGTCAACCATGCCGCCTCTAAATATTAGCGTGTCTTGCGACCGTGGCGTAGTTGGTGAGCTCACCAAGATCAGGTTTGACGGAAAGTCGTGCGTGCGCTCTTTTATCCAGCGCATTAATGAATTCAGCAAAGCCAGGAATATCTCGTCATCAAAACTGCTTTCATTCGCTACAGAGATCTTTACTGGTGATGCTTTGCACTGGTACCGTGGTATCCAGGACCAAGATCAGCTATTAGATTGGGACACATTAGCTGCGCGTCTTAAGAAAGACTTTGATCAAGCAGATTATGACTATCGGCTGCTCTCGGAGATACGTGCCAGGACTCAAGGTGAATCAGAAAATATAACCATCTATTTGTCGATAATGACTGGACTGTTGGCACGTCTGACAGACACGTTACCTAGCAAGGACAAATTAGAAATATTGCTTCATAACATTAGACCATGCTACGCGAGCACCTTAGCTTCAGCCACAGATATTCCTGATATTGACACCTTGAGATCCTTATGCCGTAACTACGAGAACATTCAGGCACGTCTTGCTGGTTTTCGTGAGCCTCCCAAAAGGACATCTGATACCATGGCACCAGAATTTGCATACAGTGGTCATTCATCACATAAGCCATACAACTCAAATCAGAATTATAATCATAATTCTTACAACAGAAATAGATCTTACCCTAACAACGACATCAATGCAAATAAAACTAATACCACTAATAAAAATTACACACAAAATTCATACAATAACAATTACAATGGACATAAACCTTATCCTAGGAACAACTTGAACGCAAATGCAACTAATAATAGTAATAAATATGTACATGCAATGCAGTCTTCCAGTCCTAAAGCATTATTTTGTCCTCGGTGTCGTGATAACACCCATAATTTACGTCAATGTAAGGCGAACAAGGACAAAATATTTTGTTTCATCTGTGGTCACGAGGGTGTCAAAACTCCACAATGCCCCAATTGCAACAAAAGCAACCCAGGCCCATCAAAAAACTAGATGACCTGCAGAATTGTGATACGGTTAAGGAAAGTAATAAATTCGACAGCGAAGATTGGGCTAAATGGCTGCAAACTATAAAATTTTATTTTAATACGTATAAAATTAATACAATTCTGCAAAAACAATCTACAATCGATCCTCGGCCTTATGCATCTATTTATATTTACGATAATCCAATGCTGGGTCTTCTGGATTCTGGCTCGGCCGTCACTATAATAGGCAATAATATACATCGTAGTTTAGAACAGCACGGCTTAGCAGTTCAACAGGAACAGACTATTACTGTCACAGCTGCTGGGGGACAATCAATGTCTGCCATTGGCTATATAAACCTGCCTGTACGATTTGAGGACACGTTTCATGTCATTAAGGCTTTCGTTGTGCCAGACATTAACATAGATCTCGTATTGGGTATCGACTTTTGGCACAAATTTAATATTTGCCCAAATCACCTCACTAGCATTACTTTCTCTAGTGCCGAGATTTCTAACGCTAGTCTAAATATAGACCGTTCTTCTTTCATACAAGCCTATGACCATCTGAATGTATCTGAGAGATCGCTAGCAGATGACATAATTGCTCAATTCCGTGATATCTCTGCCGAATCCAAGGGTTTAGGTGAGACTAAGTTGATTACTCACCGAATTGATACTGGGGACGCCCTACCTGTTCGACAACGCTATTATCGAATGTCCCCTGAAAAACAGCGCATTCTTGTCGAGCAGGTGGACGAGATGCTAGGTCTCGACGTTATCGAGCCATGTGAGAGCGCTTGGTCGTCGCCTGTACTAATTGTCACCAAGAAAAATGGTCAACCTCGTTTTTGCCTCGATAGTCGGAAGCTAAACTCCGTAACAAAACGCGACGCGTACAGTTTGCCCTACGTATCCGAAATTTTGGACAATCTTCGTGATGCTCGTTACCTTTCTAGCATAGATTTGTCCAAGGCGTTTTGGCAAATACCCATAGCCTCCGAAGATCGGGACAAGACGGCGTTCTACGTGCCGGGACGTGGCACGTTTCGTTTTAAGCGTACCGCATTCGGCCTGACTAACGCACCTGCAACTCAGCAGAGATTGGTTGACCTGCTTTTTAGGGAATTCGACCTCAAAGTCTTCGCGTACCTCGATGACATTATTATCGTCTCAAACGACTTCAATTCCCACGTCTCTCTTTTGCTCCGCGTAATGGAGAAGTTAAAGCAGGCTAACCTCACTATTAACCTGGAAAAATGCCGGTTCTTTCGGAGTCAACTTAAGTACTTGGGCTATGTTGTTGACAGTTGTGGACTACGTACCGATCCAGAGAAAGTGCAAGCTATTCTTGATTACCCGACACCTACTTGTCACAAAGACATCAAGCGCTTTCTCGGGACTGCCACATGGTATCGTCGTTTCGTCCCCAACTTCAGCACTATAGCAGGCCCTCTTAATAAGTTGACTTCGAATAAGAAAGGTGGACCACCGTTTGCCTGGTCTCCAGAGGCCGACGCTGCATTCCAGAGGCTAAAAGAATGTTTGGTTTCTGCACCTGTTCTTTCCTGCCCTGACTACGACAAGCCATTTGAGGTGCACACCGATGCCAGTAACTACGGTGTGGGTGCTATGCTCACCCAGATCGTAGACGGTAAAGAGCATCCAATAGCTTACATGAGCAAGTCGTTGTCAGCAGCGGAAAAGAATTACAGCATCACAGAGCGCGAAACTTTGGCGGTTGTCATAGCTTTGGAGCATTGGCGGTGTTATTTGGAGAACGGAAGGCCCTTCACTGTCTATACAGAGCATAGTGCGTTAAAATGATTCCTGTCTCTAAATAACCCGACCGGTAGGCTGGCTCGCTGGGGTGTGAGATTGTCAGCGTTTCATTTTGAGCTGAAACATCGTCGCGCCGTTGACAATGTCATCCCAGATGCCCTTTCAAGAGCAGTTCCAGTGGGTGCGATTGGTACCTCGGACTATTACTCAAAAACAACTGACCCGTGGTATAAAAACATCTATAATTCTTGTCTGACGAAACCCCAAAATTTCCCTAATTAAAAAAAAAAAAAAACAACTCTCTTTACAGACTGACAAAGAACAAACACGACTTGACTGACTTAACTTCAGAATTCTCTTGGAAAGAGGTTGTTCCGCGTGAGCTACGTGACCAAATTATCAGCGAAAATCACGCCGAGCCAATAGCCGGACATCTTGGCGTTTTTAAAACGTGTCGTCGTCTTGCGTTACGCTGCTTCTGGCCAGGCATGCATCAAGACGTCGTGAATTTCGTAGGTTCTTGTTCGAAATGTCTTTCGTACAAGGCTCAGAACCACCAAGTCTTGGGTGAAATGGGACGTCCTAAGCATTGTAGCCGCCCTTTTCAAACGATTTCGATTGACCTTATGGGTCCCTTACCTGTAACTCGGAAGCAAAACAGCTACATTCTAGTTGTTACTTGCTGCTTTGCCAAATTTTGCCTAATTACCCCTTTGCGAAGTGCTACTTCCACGGCAGTGTGTAAATATCTAGAGGATTCAGTTTTCCTTGTGCACGGAACCCCGCAGACCATATTCCTAGACAACGGTAGCCAGTTTGTCAGTAAAATCACGGATTCTCTTTTTAAACACTACAACGTTCCAAATATCTTTTTCACGCCTAAATATACGCCACAGGTCAACGTCGTTGAACGTTACAACCGTACAATAATAACCTGTCTGTCAACGTACGTCGAGGATGACCATAGAACTTGGGACAATTTCATTCCGAAGGTACAGTTCGCCATTAACAATTCGGTGAACGAGGCGACTGGTTTTACTCCTTCATTCTTGGTATACGGCAGAGAAATCGTAACATGTGGCACTCATTACGTTGATAATGACTTGGGCGATGATGTATTATTATTAGTATTAGTACAAGAAGGATGTCTTCTGTTACTTGGTGGCTTTTCGTTAAGTCGTCAGCGACATAAGATATGAAAGGCATTAAACACATAACATGGAAAATCAACGTTCTTCCTTTCAAGCTTTCAGAAGCCTTCGTCCGTTGCCGCCGTTAAGTCTTCAGCGAAGTAAAACTGGCTAAATGGGTAATATCTAATAGAAGAAATGTTCTTTGTTTTACGTCTTGCTTCTGCAGAAGAATTTGATGATTGCTGAGTTTTCGTTTATTCATGTCGTGGTGACTTCAACATTTATTTTCTCCGCATATCAGAAGCCTTGTCAAGTATTCAATTTGCGGGCTGCCGTTAAGTTTTCAGTGCGATAATACTGGTTATAAGTGTTAAGTCTTATAGGAATGTTGTATGTTTTACGTCTTGCATCTGGAGAAGATTCTGAAATTTGCTGAGTTTTCATTTCTTAATATCGTAGTGACAAATTAAAAAATTAAGTACACATAATGCGTACTTGTAGAGCATTTAGTACATTCAATAAGACAGGGTTATATCTAACAAAAACAGAAATTCAATTAATGGCTAGTGTACTTTAAATGATTACATATTACACAGAATAGAAACTTACAAAGGATAGAATCTACAGAGTATCAAGATTACCTTAAATTTGGAAAGAGATGTGTTGATAACATAAATGGTAGAGATTTTTACAAATGCGTTTAGTAAATGAATTCACAACAAATTTTCGGTTCGTAAAGGGCACATGAAACACAGAACGTCTTAATAATGACATTAAAAACACATAAAATAACAAAAAACCGGCCAAGTGCGAGTCGGACTCGCGCATCGAGTTTTATAAAAAAGCGAAAAAAAAGCTACCTTCATACCAAATTTCAAGTTTCTAAGATTACCGGAAGTATTATAGGTTTTCAATCCTCGGCAATTTGTATGATTGGAAACATTTTTAAATGACTGTCTTTTGATTGACTGCAAGAAGTTGCAGACTCCAAGTATTTGATATTAATTTCAGCTTTATACCTCCACGCGTTCCTGAGAAAAAGGTCTTGACAGACGGAAGGACGGACGGACGGACGGACGGACGGACAACAAAGTGATCCTATAAGAGTTCCGTTTTTTTTTCTTTTGACGTACGGAACTGTAACAAATAAATTAAATAAAAAAAAAAAAAAAAAAAAGACTAACCTACATAAACATTCACCATATGCCACGCGCTCGACGACCACTTGCAGTGGATATCAACGTTCGCAGTCATTCCGAAAACTGAGTTAACCTTTGCTTCCCAAGTTGATGATCAGAAGTAGCTTCTTCGACTGCTCAACTGATCACACACCGAACTGACCAATCTGCCGGCTGGCCCGTCGACTTAGTGGCTGGATTCTCCCCAGTGTCACCTAGCAATCGTTGGTGGCCTCGACAACCCATCCGTTACATCGCTTACCATATTGCCATCACTTTGATGCTACAGCCCCCACAACCTCCCTCTAACCCCCTAACCGTCCAACTTTCAAAGTCCATACGACGGATAAATTATACAATCTTACATGAAAATCCAACTGTCTCAACAGTTCTTTCTTCGCCAACGATAAAGAATCGTTATTATCAATGAAAACTATACACAAAGTACACGCCTACTTGGAATAAGCGATTTATCAATGATCTGTGACGCAATATTTATTTATCTAAATCATAACACTCTTTTGAAAAATCCAATTGCATCATGACAATAGACTGAGAATTAAAATCCCATTGCGTCGTGTCTCTATACTACGGTAAAACTAAATAACTACAAAAACATATATAAAAACTCGCATGAATAGCCATGTCAACATGATTTTTTGGAATAATTTAATAAAAACATGATTATAATTGCCATCCTATATATAGAGACGAACAATTCAACTTAACAGGAAGTGCTAAAAGATTTGATTAGTGAATGATGGAAATTAATTAATTAATTCAGGAATTACGACATTTATCGCGCAGGGTTTTCCATTTTGTATACGATTGCGGTGCACTAAAATTTTAATATTATTTAATTCACGTACTCTTCCCAGCGCAACGTACAACTGCCCGTGACTAAAAATGTTCGACCTCAAATCTACTCCGACGCGACCGATGGTTTGTCCCTGACTTTTGTAGATTATCATACAAACGCATCCTACTTTTAACTTTAACTCGTGATGTGGAACACCCGCGATCTCAATCCGATTTAGTGCATCGATGCCATAAAACACTTGGTCGACATTATCGCTGTCTATTTTGTCGCAGGAATAGAATCGTAGCACGTCTCCCGTAAGCCGGTCTAAGATGGCATTATTTATCTGATTCACAGCATTATTACGAGTGCAGAGAATCGCTCTACGCGCGCATTCGTCGGGCCTATTGATGGTCTCTGGCGGGAACACGAAATCAATCAGATCATTCAATTCGGTCACGTGTTCAATTAAACTTAAATCAATTAAATTTTTCGTGTTACCGTCGGAGACGGAAGTCAAACAGTTGGAACCTAATTTTAACAAAAAGCTTGCAAATTCCGAATCTACTCTGCATCTTTGCGACGTCACCAAAGAAAATAATTTAAGTCTTTGCCACACGAGAGACGATTTTACCGAGCAATTTAATATGTCGGAATTGCTTTTCGCGTTAGTAACAACCGGCGGAATTTGGCGGAAATCACCGGCAAAAATGATGATTTTCCCACCGAAATCTTTGTCACTTCGCATCAAATCACGCAACGAACGATCTAGCAAATGAATCAAGTATTTATGAGCCATTGGCGCTTCATCATAAATAATAACTTGCGCGTTTGCTATCAATTCAGCTCTCTGAGTGCCGTTGGTAATGTTCCAGTAACCGAGGTCGTCGACTATATCTATCGGGTATCTAAACATACTATGCGCAGTAGTCCCCCCTTCGTAGTTCTGAGCGGCGATAGCAGAACTCGCAGTACATAGCACGACGCCCTTCAAGACACCACGCACGTGCGCTGCAACGACGTTGAGTAATTGGGTTTTGCCGGTGCCCGCGGGACCATCGATGAATATCGCGGAATTAGTGGAATCGCGATAAGAATCATCAACGCATAGCCTATCAACATAATCAAATTAACGCGTTGATCAGATGATAAGCGCGGTAGCCACTCGTCGACGTAGGCTTGGAGACGGTTCGTACTGTATTCAACGCGTTCGCGGCTCAACTCCGTTGTAAGATCGCACACTTGCGGCAAACCGTGTTCTGTAAGCGAACTTCCGTGTTTTCGAAGGATTCTATTAACTTCCATCAACGCTAAATTATATGCCGCATCAGAGTTTCCCGGGTGTCTGTGAAGAAAATCTTCACTAAGTTGATTTTTAAATGTGTCCCACAGTAGCGCAACTGGAGCACCGTTAGAAGCTAAAAGTACGAAAAAGCTACGAAGGCGTGGTCCTGTATAGAAAGTTGAAGCTTCCAACATGGCCCTTTCGTACTCCACTTCATCGTCCGCGAGTCCAACAATTTTAGCAGCTTCCTGAAAAGTGTTGCAATTAGGACCACCAAGACTGATTAGTTCCGCGTAACTTCGAGCCGGGTAAGACTTTAACAGAATTCTTAAGTAGAATTGTTCACCTCTATTAGGCGCGACCCAAAACAGACGCGCCACAAGCTCTCCGCGTTGTCGTTTCGTCACAAACCTGTTGTTACCGGTCTCGTAGATTTGAGTATTTTTCGTTTTTGGTCGCGACGGGTGAACTAAATATTGTTCGTAAAATTGACAATACGTTAAGCGGTCAAACTCTTCACCGGCGGGACGGTTGAAATACGTTAAAAGATTGGACGTCGATTGTAGCGCGGACTCTGCTTCAGTGCCTGGTCGAAAGAAAACGTTGTGACGGTTTTCGAGATGCACGGCCAATTGTTTGACGTTAGGTTCGCGGGTCGTCACGTCAAACTCTAAGGTCCTCCACGCCGCCTCACCCGAACCTAAATATCTTTTAGTAACGTACTGCTCTACCTCGTCATTTAAATGTTCCTCGTAAACGACAGCTACTCGTGATTCATCCGGACCCTTGGTCATATACTTGAACAGATATTTAACTATGGTACGCTGTGACGAAACCTCTAAGTTCATGTGGGCATCATATTTTAACAGAAGAGCTGCATTGTATGGCACGACCCATAAATCGCTCACAACAAATTCGCGCCTATTATGCGTGATCGTTGCCTCGTTCTTACTGTCGCGGCGTAAGTTTACAAATCCTTTGTCGTCGGCGTATGTAACGGCCGTTTCCCATTTTGGAAAAAATTTCGTACATTTGCGCAGTTCGCTATCCCAACACGGTAAATCTGCCCTATGTGGAGGACCGCAAGGACCGTGGATCATGTGTTTCAAAACCGTCGTTCTCAATTTACCGTCAGCTTCCGACGAGTTCGGAATATCCGCTCTGACTACTTTATCTATATCTACATTGTGCATAGGGCCGTTCTCTACTTTGAAACAGATATGCGCGTGGGGCAAACCGCATTTTTGAAATTCTATTACATGAAACATGTACAAACACTTGCCAAACCATCGACCGGACCGGATATCACGTAAAAGTTGCCCTAATTTTAAATGAAAAACGCGAGCACATATAAGTGGGTCCGCTAGCTGCTGACCTGCTTCGAGGGATTGCTTAATTTCAGGCCAATTACGATTACATGTAAAAGTTAGAAAATACGTGGGAGTACCTAACGTATTGACTATTGCAATCGCATCCATGTACTTCACTTTCATATACCTCGGACATCCCGTGAAGCTATAAGGCAAATAGATCCGACCCGGGACATAACCCTCCCCTTCTATGGTCTCATCGTTGCGAATCTGTTGGACACTAATTTCTAACTCTTCGAGTGGCGCAGTTCTTAATGCATTATTTGAATTTTGTTTCTGCATGTTGGTAATGTATCGCAAACGCTCTTCACAAATTCTACAATAAACAATATTACGAGCTTGTGTTTTTGATATGTCTTCGTCACAATGATTAAGATCAAAATAAAGTTAAATTAAAAAATAGCAATAACTTATTAATAGAATCATTAGAATAAAATCTGATAATTGGAAATTGTTACGAAAACCTATTCCTCGAAATGGATTTTGAATTAGCATAGGCAGTCAAAAAATGGTAAGTACATCCCAATTTCGGACAGCTTATGACAACTTTATGGATGACTACCTACTTAAAGTGTGTTTTTATTGTAGAACATAGGTAGGCTGTAAATTACAGAGTGGTTTGTTATGTACATTTATGATCTTCTATGTCTTGCCAATGGGCACATACAAAACATTACATAGGTGAAACTAAAATTGATCTTTAAAATTAAAATTGAAATTATGCAAGGTATTTACCAATAAGTATAATAATTTATAAAATTGTGAAGTCACATTTATAATTTATAACAGTAATCAGAAATAGAATACTTAATAGCATTTATTAATAAGTAATGTCAGCAATTTCTGTTTAAAACTTGGCATAGGCAACAGTTTCAAATCTGATGGAAGCTTATTGTAGGTATGTACCTATATCTTGCACCCTAGATAAAAAATATTTCTGCGCATCTGAGAGTCGAGCACGACTTGTCGAATCCTGCGTAACGTT
The DNA here is from genome assembly GCA_963691665.1 of Clepsis dumicolana. Taxonomy (NCBI): domain Eukaryota; kingdom Metazoa; phylum Arthropoda; class Insecta; order Lepidoptera; family Tortricidae; genus Clepsis; species Clepsis dumicolana. Next base: position 4,449,342 of record OY829534.1, on the reverse strand, counting down.
ACAGTTATCGTAAGATCGAGAAACCTCATACTAAATTTTAGTTCCAAATACGCTCACGGGCGGGCGCTGTTCCAAACGTCATACAAACTCGACAACGTTTACTATTCGATTTTACGTAACGTAGGATTCGAAAAGTCATGCTCAACCCACAGTGCCGTATTTGTTGACGGAACACAAATTTCTCGATTAAGTACACCTTAGAACCCCCTCGATCGAGTGAAGGTGATCTCGCGCCAAGTCGAGTAGAACAAAGAGGCACGGTCGTATCTGGGAGCACGGTAGTGCCCCCGCCAAGTCGTCATCCTTATCTCGAAGGCATTCAGGCCATTTTCAACATCCTGTAACTTTGTGCTGGCTAAAGCTAGAACCCTGAATTGGCTGAATTAATTAGGGTAGGTAATAAGTAGAATAAATGACTTAGGCGGGGGATGTGTCATACATAGATATGCTGTCTGTGGTTACACTATCTGTGGAGGCTTTTTAAAAAAAAAAAAAATAGACATCATCATGGCTACTGCAACAGGTTGTTTTATTGTGATCCTAATAATATAATACAGACCTCAGTTTCTCATTGCCATAAAATAATTCTGTGCCTCCTGTGATGAGTGATGTAAGTCGACTTGTACCCTTCTTGTGATTTTATGTAGAAAATAATCAGAAAAAAAATTACGATTTTTTGGGTCTTTGTCACGTACTTCTATGTGCTATAGTTTTGGAGATAATTTTGTGAAAAAGAATATAAGTAGCAGCATTTCGGCAAAAAAAAAACGTGCACATTGATATATGTCAAGTTATAACCTCTTTATGTAATTGCTCCAAGAGCTATTTTTCGTGCTTCTTGGTATAAGTCAAATTGAATTTATTTTTCGGTTTTTTTTTTTCAGAAATAATGATACATCTACAGTTATATCACTTTTGACCAACTTTTCTAAAAGCAAGCCAGGGTACAATTCAACATGTACCAATGTGAGATCAATTTCAGTAATTTTTTTTTGATAAATGATACATCTCGTCATGAATCACTTTACACAAATTAATTTTCAAGTATAAAGAAATACAACTTGAATTATATCTAAAAGCCAAACTATTCCCGTAAAATATTTATGCAGTAACAGTTGTGTTACGTGATACAAGTGCGAACATAAAGAGTGTGGCGGGAGCGCGCGGGGGTGAAGTGACGCGGGGTCGGAGGTGCGCGGGACCTGCTCGCCGCACCGCCTCAGTATCGCTGCGGCTATGACAAGGTATGGGCAAGTCAGAATTCACTATGGATCGACGCGTAGGTTGGTAGTTGTATCATTTTACACAAATTTTCATACATTTAGATTTTTGTCTAAGTATCCAAATATGTCACTTGACACGAAATATTGTTATGTACACGTAGAGTCACAGTCAAGGTAGCGTTTTTTTTTTTCTTTAACTTATGTACCTACTTATTTGATCATATTGGGGTGTCAATTTAACGTTTCAGAGATACTTAGATAGTTCCGCACTGTCTCAGCATAAGGTTTAGTCTGAAAATAACCTTCTTACAGGTGTGATCGATCCGTTGATCGCGCTGGACGAGTGAGTTAACTAGTAATGTGTCCGTGCAATTCTTTTCTGCTCTCTTAGCTAACAAAAAAGTTAAGCCAACTTAAGATCTTATCTGACTAATACCTACTATCAACTAAACTGCTAACTACGCTACTTACTGTTAGATATGTAAATAATAAATAACTACTTTCTTAAATAACTATAAATACCATATAGGATCATATACTTGCCGCAACACATCAAACGATTATTTAGCTAATTATGAATTTAGTTACTTGTCATACGGCTAAAATGACGTTTCAAGGCAATATTGAAGAAACAAATATTGAAGGCAAACAGAAGAAAATACCAAAAAGACGACGCCGGACCCAATGTGACAGAACCAACTGAGGAATCGCTACCAGAAAAGCGTATCGAATGTCCAGTCACTCCTCTTAACGTACAGCAGAGTCCAGTATCTGTCGAAACAAATGAGATGCCTCCAAAAACCACTTAGAAAACTTAGGGGTTTCAGATTCATCCGACAATGGTAATTTTGGATCGTTTAGAAGCGATGATCACCTACATTATGCGGTGCTGATGAATCTTCCTTTTCAACTGATGTTGAAAGAACGCCGCTCAAAAGGAGCAGAACCGGTACCATCAGTGAAGGGCAATATTATCGTTCCTGAAACACCATCGCGAGAACATCAGAGAGTCAACACCAATACATCAGAGAATGCTACTGATCAGTGTGTGTTGCCAGTGATGACTTACGTTTCTGAGACGTGGGACCTAACGATGGGCTTTATAAGGAAGCTTAAAGTCAGTCAAAGGGCTATGGAGAGGGCTATGTTCGGGGTTTCTCTGAGGGATAGAATCAGAAATGATGATATCCGCAGTAGAACTAAGGTTACCGTCATAGCCCAAATAATTGCGAAACTTAAGTGGCAGTGGGCGTGGCACACTGCTCGCAGAACTGATCGCCGATGGGGTCAGAAGGTTCTCAAATGGCGTCCGCAGACCGGGTGAGGAACTGTAGGTAGACTTCCAACAAGATGGAGCGATGACCTGGTATAGATCGCGGGATCGCGATGGATGCAGAAAGCACAAGGCCGGTTCGAGTGGAGAGTCTTGGGGGAGGCCTATGTCCGGCAGTGGACGTCTTTTGGCTGACATGATGTTGATGAGGCCTTAAAACACTCGTGTGATCTTATTATAAACACACTCGTGTTTTCAAGACCCTCATTATGTAACAGTTGCATAAACTTTTAACATGAAACTACCGCGAGACTCAATCATCTATACATAAAATAAAATCGTAGACCCGGCGCGTCTGTACATTGAAGATATTTACAAAAAAAAAATTTGGGTCGCGTGGAATAATTAATAGAACACAAAACTGATTTTTTTGAATTTTTTGTATGTTTATCTGTTTGTCTGTTTGTTTGTAGAGGCATCACGCAAAAACCACTGGACAGATTGGAATGAAATTTGACATGGTAATAGTTTACAACCTGGAATAATATATAGGATACTTTTTATCCCGTTTCATTTCATGTTTTTTACCTAAATTATTGTTTAAATTTACTTAAGTACATATTTTTTCATAATTGAAACTGACCATCACAGCTGATTCAGCTGTCATGGCTGTCACACCGTTGTTTTTTTTATTAGGCCAAGCTCACATTATCAGCACACTACTTTAGTAACTTTTAAAAAAATAAAATAGACCATGGAAACATTGAGTGACATGTCTCATTCAGCCAAATCGGTGGCTGTATGCAGGCGTTCTATTCGAAATTTAACATTTTTATCAATGTTGTGCGGGACAGTGCAGTCCAGTTAGTTTATAGTTATAGGTTAAGATTATATTATAATAGATAGATATGTTATATAGTAAAATAGTGTGCGGGACAGCGCAGTCCAGTTAGTTTATAGTTATAGGTTAAGATTATATTATAATAGATAAATATGATGTATAGTAAAATAGGCTTAAGCATACATTGTAAATAGATAGAAATAGAAAGAGATAGCAATAAATGGTATCGGATCCGGCCCCGGCCCCCGCGCTCACCCGAGTGTGTGAGAGACAGACGAACCCGGCGCCCCAGCCCCCCGCGCTCGCCCGAGCAGTATAAATAGAGCCCGCGCGGCGCCGGGTAGTCAGGACTGTTCTGCGTTGCTCAAGTGGGTAGACGAGTATAGTCAATTTGCTCCCTACCCACCGCGCTCGGACCACCACCGCTGCCTCCGCCGCGCCGTCCGTACCCACTGACCGAGTCCGAACCCGGCTTCCCACCAGCGGGTCTCACCGGGCCAGGACGAGGAAAGTGGAGAAAGGCGGCGTGCGCCGAATGGTCGCGCGCAACACAGTGCGGTAGCTCCGCCCCATGACCGCCCTGCCTCCGCCTTTGCTTCTCAACGAAGGCGGTGGGTAGACGAAAACATCCCGTCAAACGAAACGCGTTCCTGAATTCCCTGGCCGTGATCTGTCACACTGACAGTCTGGCGGCGATCCCCTTCCTGGGTGGGCGCATGTCACTCGTGCGCGTAATTTGACGTAAAAACGCCGCGTAAATAAGCGCAAACGCGGTACCGCGATGTAATTCCAACCACCCACGCGTCCGCGTAAGCGCGTCGCACCAGACCCGATGCATTGGCAGGCTGTGAACATTTTTGTGACGTCCTCTGAGACGCAGTGTCAGTAGGGTTTGTGAGGAGTGCGTATATGTGTCGCGGAGTGACGTGTGTGCATCGAGGAGCGCTGCCGTTCTCACCCTCCCCGTAGGCCTAAGCTAGCTGGCGGCTTAGTGTGCTCGCACTGATGCCAAGGACTTCAAAGCCTTCTAGTTTTTGACGCCGCGCGCCGTGCGCCACCGCGTCCGATTTCCCGCAGGCCTGGGTCAGTGGGCGGCCCAGTGCATTCGCGCTGAAGCCAAGGGTTTAATAGCCCTCCATCATCGACTCCGCGTCTCGCCGAGACAGCGCGAGCCTTTCCCGTAGGACCAGAGTTCCGGCGGGCGGACTCTGTGGCAATTCTGCGAGGCCAAGGGTTCCATGCCCGCCCGCGCACCTGCGCGCTGTGCCGCGTCTGCACCGCCAGGGGCTACGTCTGACTGTCCCCCGGGCCTCACCTTGCTGTTGCCAGTAGGGTTTGACGGCCTGAGGGTCTCCGAACATACTCGTGCCGGCTACGACTTCCGTAGCCTGATACGACACACCAACACCGAGGTAGACCGAGGAATCCCGTAAGTGCACAGACAATTTTTCTTTACCGCTGGCCAGCGCGCGCGTGGATTTTTCACCACGTTATAGATTCAGTGCGCGTCGACCGGTTTAGATAAGGTTTAGTTAGTCCCAAGCGTGCCGGCTTGGCTTATAATTGAATCCTTCAATAAATGTCATGTTCAATTAATTGGCCTTCTTATCATTCTGTCGCTCCCACTAACCACACCAATAGAAGTTAAACCGGCTACGGCTCTTGAAATAAAAGTTCATTAGGAAGCCGCTGTGCCTGTCCGAGCAACCTCCTATTCTTAGATAACCTATATCAGTAGGCTGTAGCGTAGCGAACCAACTCTCCCCAAGTTGGATTGTCAACTTGTCCATCTCCCAACATTCGATTTTTTTTCGCATCACTACAAGCATCGCGTTTTATTTGAACCCCAAAAAGTGCGCGTCCCTACATACTGTAAATGACAATAACGCACTAAGTTTCGATTTATTTAAAGTGATGTACCTAAATGACATTAATTTAATAGCTTTTAGTAACAAAATAGTGATCATTTGTTGTATTCCACCATGATGAAAATAAGAGGAGAACTCACTATTAACTAAAGCAAACTTAGTATAAATTTCTATGGAAAATTTTTAGTCGTTGTGAAACTATTATAAAATAGGGGTAAGGAAATTAATGAATTCAGTTAGTTATTGAGTATTTAATTAAGTAAAATATATTAATAATGACTCGGATGTAATATGTTGCAATAAATAGCATTGCTGGACTCTTACTTTGATTGTTTGATTAGGTACTTTGATTGAAAATTTCTTTTCTTGTGATTTTACGAATGTAACAATCTATACCTATAAAACAGTACCGTGACTAACTGACTGACTGACTGACTGACTGACTGACAGACAACGCACAGCCTAAACCACTGGACCTAGAGGCTTGAAATTTGGCAAACATATACCTTGAGTATCCTAGAGGTGCACCAAGAAGGGATTTTTCGAAATTCCCACGGGATAGGGAATAAATGGGATTTATATTTTCGGATCAAAGTGGCTCTATTTCAGTAAGTATAATTATTAGACACTTCAAATTTGGCATGTAAGTAGGTAACAATAATAGCTAAAAACTGTTTTCAGGATTTTCCGAAATTCCCACGGGATAAAGACCAAATAGCATTCACTGACTAGCGGATATAGAGGACACTTACAGCCTAAACTACTGGTGCTAGAGACCTGAAATTTGTAATACATGTACCTAGAGTATCATAGAGGTGCTCTAAAAAAGGATTTTCTGAAATTCGCGTGGGATAGAGAAATATCTTAACTTTGTTTCTTTGTTTGTAGGAGGTAATCTCTGAAACTTTCACCAACAGAAAGCTACACTATCCCTGATTGACATAGGCTACTTTTTCTCTGGGAAAATGCAAAATTCCCGCGGGATAGAAAAAAGTGAATTCAATTACGGTATAAAAGTAGCCTATGTCAAATAGAAACAAAGTAGCTTTCTATTAATGAAAATATTTTTTTAATTGGTTTAAATGCTAAATTCACTTATTTCTATCCAACGGGAATTTTGCATTTTCCCGAAGAAAAAGTAGTCAGTCAAGAACTGTATGTAGCTTTCTATTAGTGAAAGTTTCAAGTGAATTCAACTTCAGGGACGCCATAAAAGGGATATAAACACTAAATAGTACACAAACACTACTCCTTTCACCAAGCCATTGATAAGTAGCGAACCACTACCCTACCGGAAGGAAAGAAGGGGGGGGGGGGGGGCTCGGAGGGCACAGCCCCACGCCATAAAAAGGACACAAATAGCACTCTTTCCTCCAAGGCATTGATATGTAGCGAGCCACTACGCCAACGGAAGGAGGGAGGGGGGGCTCGGGGGGCGCAGCCCCTGCCATAAAAACAATACCAATACTACTTCTTTCTCCAAGCCATTTATAAGTAGCAAACAACTACGCCACCGGAAGGAAAAAGGCGGGCTCGGGAGGCACAGCCCCCCGCCATAAAAAGGACAAAGAGTACTCTTTTTTTCCACGCCATTGATAAGTAGCGAACCAATACGCCATTGGAAGGAAAGAGGGGGGCTCGGGGGGCGCAGCCCCCTGCCATAAAAAGTATACAAAAACTGCTTCTTCCTCCAAGACATTTATAAGTAGCAAACCACTACGCCACCGGAAGAAAAAAGGGGGGCTCGGGGGTTGCAGCCCCCCACTATAAAATGGACATAAAGAGCACTCTTTCCTCCAAGCTATTTGTACGTAGCAAACCACTATGCCACCGGAAGGAAAAAGGGGGGCTCGTGGGGCACGGCCCTCCGCAATAAAAAGGATACAAATAGTACTCTTTCTTCCAAGCTATTTATAAGTAGCGAACCACTACGCTACACTAATCCAGAAAGTAGACATACATAGAGTGCAGTCATGTGGATCACCGGTGAAGCTTGGAATACCACAGGGCTCTATTTTGGGTCCGTTTCTCTTCTTGGTGTACATAAATGACTTGCCCCAGCTGCTAGAACACAAATGTGACATAGTACTGTTCGCTGATGATACCTCTCTCATTTTTAAAGTCAACAGGCAACAGGAAGATCAAAGTCACATCAATGAGACTCTAAGAGATGTGCTGAAATGGTTTACTGCAAACAATTTACTATTGAATGCAGCTAAAACGAAATGTATAAAATTTTCGTTGCCTAATGTAAGACAGGTTGACACTACTATCAGATTAAATGGAGAGAAGCTGAACCTCGTGGATGAGACTGTTTTTCTCGGGCTTACCTTAGATCGCAATTTGCAATGGAGCCCACACCTATCTGGTCTTGCTGGTAGATTGAGCTCTGCCGCTTATGCTGTACGAAGAATCCGGCAATTCACCAATGTAGAAACCGCGCGGTTAGCTTACTTCAGTTATTTTCACAGCATTATGTCATATGGCATCCTAATTTGGGGCAAGGCGGCCGACATAGAGACAATCTTTATCCTGCAGAAGAGGGCGGTCCGGTCTATTTACAATCTTGGCTCCCGAGATTCACTTAGAGAACGCTTTAATGAAATCGACATCCTTACAGTAGCTTCTCAGTATATATATGATGTAATATTGTACACACACAAGAACATCAAATCTTTCAAGAAAGTGTCGGATGTGCATGGTTTCAACACTCGGAATAAGCATAAACTTGCCGTCCCTAAATTTCGTCTACGAAAAGTCAGTAAGTCTTTTTTGGGAAATTGCGTGAGGTTCTACAATAAAGTGCCTGTAGATGCATGGGAATTGCCTCACAATTCATTTAAAAGATACATAAAGACCGCTCTCTTGAAAAAAGCATACTACAAAGTGGATGAATACTTATGTGATGGCACCACCTGGCCAAGGCTGAAAACAGAAGATAATTAGGACATCAATGTGACTTGGCTGCATCCCGAAGATATTCGTGTATGGTGTCCGGCTCTGTTGCCGTTGTCCGCTGCGTACTAATTGTAATACAATTGACATAAATAATGTTTTATTTATTTGACATGATGACATGAAATGTATATTTCATCAATTTTTGTTATTTGACATTTGGAGACCATATACATCTCCAGTTTATGTATATGTATTATTATACTTATTATTTGACCGTGGAGGCGTTTTACACCTCTGCTGATTTTAAATTTAGTTTAAATTGACCCTAGAGACTATACATCTCTAAGCCATTTAGATTAAGTATTATATTATAGTATTAATTCTGGGAACCTATACATCCCTTTGTAATTTAAATTTTCACAGATATTTGACCTGGAGACCCTATACATCTCCTGCTCAATTAAAACGTGCCAGTAAAGTAGTGTTCTGGTTTTGCTGTTCTAATAATTACTTTTTACACTTGTTTCTAAAATGCGGTTTTTTTTTTCTCTCTTAATCTTTTAATCACAGAGTGAGGTTTCTTTGTGTAATTTGTCTGTGGTTACGTATTGTAAGAGCTAATGTAACTTGTTTTTAGAAAAAATGACTTTGTGCCAAGTTTCTTGCGGCGCATTCTTCTTGGCAATCATGGTCTTTCCGAAAGCGCTGGTAGACTCAAAAAAATGACGTGTAAAAGAGCATTCAACTGCCTATTTGCTGAATAAAATTTTGATTTTGAGTAGTGTATTATTGAGCGTTTCAGAACAGATTCTGTTCTGAAACTCTCAATCGTATCTAGGAATCGTTTTTTTAAACGCTCATTACTCGTGTTCTGAAAAGCTCAATCGTATCTGGCAATCGTTTTTTTAAACGCTCAAACGGTTTTTAAAACGCTTATTCTTACAGATATTGGTTACATTTTGCTTTTGAACAGACTTGAAACTGATTTACGTAACCTGCGTCTTTTAGGTATGTAAACAATAACATAGTCATACATAAATAGATTGATTTGCGTATAAAACCCATAATACCTGTGACTATCGTAACGTTTGGACGATTCCGATTAGACAGTTATAGCATTATGGAGTTTGTTAAGCAAACACAAACGTTAAATTTAGAAAACGTTTTATCAGATTCTAAGAAGGTACATTACCGTCACGGAAAACTTTTACCGAGCACAATTCGGTGCCTTGTTTGTGGTCCATCAAACTGTGGAAAAACCAATTTAGTTATTGGACTTCTCCTGCACAAAAACGGTTTAAATTTTCAGAACATGTATGTATACTCGAAAACGTTGTTCCAACCTAAATACAGATTCTTAGAAAATGTTTTAAGAAGAGTACCAGAAGTTTAATATTTTAAATTTGATGAACATCATCAAGTACTGAATCCAAATAAAGCGGAACCTAATTCAATAATTATATTTGATGACATAGCATGCGAAAAACAAAACAATGTGCGAGACTATTTTTCTATGGGTCGGCACAGTAAAATTGATTGCTTTTATATAAATCGAACTTATAGTAAGATTCCAAAGCAGCTAATAAGAGACAATGCGAATTTAATAATTCTTTTTAAACAGGATGATACTAACTTGCGACATGTGTATAATGAGCATGTTAATACAGATATGTCATGGGCACGGTTTAGAGAAATGTGTGCTAACATTTGGTGCACTCCCTATAACTATTTAGTTATAAACAAAGATTGCGAAAGAAATAAAGGCTGCTATGGAAAAAACTTTGACGCTTTCGTGATTTTAAATTAATTTGTAAATACATATAATGCTAGTCACTGTAAGACATTCTTCATTACAAATTTGATAGCCACAAAGAAAGTACATTAAAAAAACAATGGATACGGAAAAGGCAACTAAGGAACAAATCGTTAAATCTGTTGATGCAGTTAAGCGAAAAGTTAAAATGATGCGCGATATGTCAAGTGAAAATTAAAAGATTCTTGAATCAGTTCTTAAACCTATAACTGACCCCCTTAATCAAATGGTGGGTCAAAGCAGAATCAGCACTCAAATTAGTCCTAAATGTCATAGTACTCCGAAAAAAATGAAGTACGACCCGTATGATACAAAACCAAGTTTAAATAATGATGATACTATTCTGGAATTTAACTCTGAAGGAATCGAAAATGGTAGTCATATTTTGAATAAAGATTTTAGTTCTAACTCGAGCGTTAAAAGCGAAACTGAAAACGAAGAAGATAAAAGTACTTTATCTGAAGATGAAACGTTTGAGTCAGGTACCAGTAGTTTAGACCGTAATTATTCATCTCCACTTTCATTTTCTGCAAAAGCATTTGAAGATGTGCCTTATGGAGTAAGACTTGAACGAGGAAAACTTATGATGGGATCGCAAAGAGTTCTTGTCTCAGAACATACAATTACTATTAACGCAACTACTTACAATAAAACACCAGGGCTTGTTCAGTTGCTATTTAGGAAAATACCGAAATTTGAATTAGTTACTGCAGAAGACAAGGAAAATTATAAACAAATATTAAATCAAACGAACGCTCACCGAAGAGATTTTGATTCTAAGAAACCTATTAAAAGTAATAGAGGATCGAAATGTTTACAAATTATTAAACCTTTATTTAAGCTATATAGGAACTGTGAGAGTTTAGAAAACCTTTCAGTGGGTAAAGGATTATTAAAAAAAGTGAAGCCTGATACCGATTATGTGTATTGGGATGACCCCAACGAGCTAGTTAATCGATTAAAGTTACTAATCGCGTCTCGAGAAGCTGGTAACACTGGTCTGGATAACGAAATTATATCAATAATAGAAGAACTGCGTGAAAACAGCATCATATAATATATACATATATGGTAACTTTCTTAATCATCTTATCAGTTGAAAGATAGCGGGGTTCAATGATAGACGCACTATGAACATCGACAAATTTGGACATCACGTTCATATACGTCTTCGTCTTGCTCAAAATCTTATTAGCTGTGACGAAACTTTAAAAAAATCTGAAAACGGAGATTTTGATTTACAATTATCCAGGGTAAAAGGTTTGAAATATCCGCTATCCAGCGATGATGCTGTTAATAAAGAGTACGTTGATCAAATAAATAAAACGATTCAACCATGTTTTCCAAGAATTAATGAAAGCAAAAACTATAAACCACTACTCTACGTACTCCACGAAGAAAGCATCAATTGTAGAAAGATTAATAAGAACACTGAAAGTTAAAATATACAAGAATTTTAGTTTAATCGGTAACTATAAATGGATTGGAAAACCGCTGGATAATGCGGTCAAAATCTATAATGAAACTGTTCATCGTACAACGAAACATAAACCATCCGATGTCAATTATTCAAATGAGCACGAAGTGAGAAAAAACATCTTAGGAGGACAAAATCAAGCTTGTTCACGGAAAACAAAACTTAATATAGGAGACTGTGTTCGAATTAGTAAGTTTAAATCTGCCTTCAGTAAAGGGTTTACACCAAACTGGTCTACTGAGCTATTTACAATTGTCAAAGTAAAAAACACTAGTCCAGTAACATACCAAATTGAAGATTCGCATAAAAATGTAATACTCGGCTCATTCTATGATCAAGAACTTCAAAAAACAGCACATCCAAACGTGTATTTGATAGAAAAAGTTATCAAAAAGAAAGGGTCAAAACTTTTCGTTAAATGGTTAGGCCTCAGCGAGGCGGAAAATAGTTGGATACATAAAAATGCTATTGTTTGATTATAAATACATGTTTCGACTAATTTTTGTTCATTAAATCAAAGGAAATGCAAGGGAGTGGACTTATAAATAATTTAATAAATAATTTACCCTTTGAGTTGCACTTGCCTGGATATAATTACTGTGGACCGGGTACAAAATTGAAAGAAAGATTGTTAAGAGGTGATCGTGGTGTGAACAAATTAGACCAGGCGTGCATGGAACACGATATCGCGTACAGCAGATATCTTGATTTGAAACAGCGCCACAAAGCTGATTTGGATTTAATAAAAATGGCAAAACAAAGAAAAAACGCCACTGATGCAAGCAGAGGCGAAAAAATTGCATCATGGATAGTGAACAAAGTTATGAGAACAAAGTTAAAAGCGGGTGCAGGTATTAAATCATTCAAAAATATTGTTTCTAAAATCCGTTCTCATATCAAGAAATATAAACCCAAGAGTGATATATCAACTATAAAATGTGCCTATAAAGCGGCCAAAAAGTTGGTTTCTAAAAATTCCCGTATTCGATTACCGCGCATAATTCCAATACCCAAATCTGGCGGAATCTTACCTTTAATTCCTATTTTCGCTGGATTGTCGGCTCTCGGATCATTAGGTGGAGGAGCTGCAGGTATCGCTAAAGCTGTGAACGACTATAAATCAGCTCGTAATAATCTACAGGAGTCTGAACGGCATAATAAAATGATGGAATCAATCGCTTTAGGTAAAGGTTTGTACGTCAAACCTTATAAAAAAGGAGCTGGATTATTTTTAAATACGGCAAAAAACTGAACAGAAGGCTACCAAAGAGAGCTCTCACAAACTTAGACCTATTGGAGTATGGCAGTGACATACCGCACTTTAGAGGAGTCTTCATGCGTGATAAATTGCCGAAACGACCACATCGTGTGGAGTGTGCAATTGTTAATTTAGATAGTTCGGAGAACAGTGGAACTCACTGGGTAGCCTACGTAAAAGTAGACATGTATTGCGAATATTTTAATAGTTACGGAGATTTAAAACCTCCTGTAGAACTTACAAGTTATTTAAAAAAATATGATATATTTTATAATTATGATGTATATCAAAATTTTAATACAGTAAACTGTGGACACCTATGTTTAAAATACTTGAAAAACTTTTGGGATAAATATTATAAATTGTAATACTTGGAGCAATCATTATCAGTTTTAACATGTCGTTCACACTATCAATAACAGGGTTAACTTCAATGCTCACGACTAATTACTTCCCTCCTTTACAACTGGAGGGGGAGTATGAGTGTGGGCTTTTGTATTTTTCAACATTCAATTCCATACCCAACATTGATAGCAGAAATAATCGATTCTGTTACGGAGATAATGAGTTAATTGAAATACCAGAGGGATCATACGAACTTGAAGATATTGCTGATTTTTTAAAAGACAATGTAAAAGACTGTACCTTCAAATTATTTTGTAATAATAATACACTGAAAACTAAGATATTTTGTACAAAGGATATACATTTTGAAAAAAATAACACGGTTGGACGAACTTTGGGATTCGGAAACGCCATACTGAAAGCCAATATAATAAACAGTTCTCGTTTTCCTGTTAGCATTCTATCAACGACCGTCATCGGAATCGAATGTGATATTGTGAGCGGATCATTTGTTAACGGAAAACCTAGCCATATAGTTCATGAATTTGTTCCTAATGTGCCACCAGGGTATCGCATCATAGAAGTTCCTAAGAACGTTATTTATTTTCCTGTTAATCAAGACACAATAAGTTCTATTAATGTGCGCATTCTTGATGTAAACAATCATCTAGTAAATTTAAGAGGAGAAGACATCCTGTTGTATTTTCATATTAAGAAAAAGTGATAATGTTAGATTTTAATAAAAAGTCAACACGTCCTTCCGGACATTCCAGTTTAGCAAATATTGTCAAGAGGAGAACACCTGTTAAATTAACAAAGGAGAATATATTGTTTTTAAAACATATCGGTTTATTAAAATGAGTGAAATTCTGAATGTCACAGACCCCTTTTCGGAGGACAATAGCATTGAAAGCTATAAACTCCATTCCTATAGGCCATCCATACATTTAATAAAAACGATGAAATACGTATACTCATCAATCAGCAGGATTTGTTTATATTACCATCTGCGAGTACCTTGTATTTAGAAGGCACTGTAAAGGTTTTTAATAAAGAATCAAAAGCCGAGGTGAACAGTATCGAATTCACAAACAATCCATTCTTATTCTTGTTTCAAGATATTCGTTACGAATTGAATGGGATTGAGATAGATAAAGCAAAAAATGTAGGTATTACCACAACTATAAAATCTTTTTTATCTATGAATATTAACGAATCATCAATGTCAAAGGCTTGGGGTTGGGATATTAACGGAACAAAGAATACGAATGGTGGGCGTTTTGCAGTCTCTCTACCTCTAAACAAAATTTTAGGTTTTGCTGAAGACTTTACCAAAGTAATAATCAATTGTAGACATGAATTGATTCTCCTTCGGAGTAACACAAATTTGAATGCAGTAAAACTTAACACCAATGAAGTTTTAGATGATATAATTATTAATAAAATTGTATGGCGTGTACCTCATATCAAAGTATCAGACCGTCAAAGAATTAATATGCTAAAGTTAATGGAAAAAGATCGTCCCTTAAACGTAGTTTTTAGAAACTGGGATCTATACGAGTATCCGCTTTTACCGAAAACCACGAAACATACTTGGTCAATTAAAGCATCTTCTCAGATAGAAAAACCGCGATTTGTTATTTTAGCTTTGTCAACAAATAGAAAAGATAAGTCCGGAATGGATTTTTCACGTTTTGATCATTGTAATCCTCGTGAAGTTAGAGTATATTTAAACTCTACTTATTTTCCGTATGAAAACTTAAACGTGAAGTTTGAGCATAATAATTATGCTTTATTATACGAACAATACGCCAGGTTCCAACAGTCTTATCACGGCCGTCATAGAGCTGAACCGCTTCTGAATATACATGACTTTAAGAGCTGTGCTTTGTATGTCATAGATACTTCAAGACAAAACGATCGCTTAAAGACAGGTCCGGTAGACGTGAGGATAGAAATTGAGAGCGATACGGAAATTCCAGATAATACATCAGCTTACTGTCTTATTTTTAACGATTGCATTGTGGAATATAAACCCCTAAGTAGCATTGTGAAGAAAGTATCATGAATTCAAATACTTACATAATTGATGTGCAGGGCTTCAAGGACAAAGATAATAATTTTATAATAAAGGAATTAGCCCTGGTCGCAGAAAACTTTACGGAAGTATACTTAATAAAACCGCCGTTCCCGTATTATAAGCTAACAGATAAAGAGCGACGTCAGGTGCGGTGGATAGAAAAAAACTTCGGTATAACTTGGAGTGAAGGAGTGACTGACTACAGAGAATTCAAAAGAAAGGTGCAGCATATCTTAAAAAATAGGACCGTCTTGGTAAAAGGTTTAGAAAAAGTGAAATGGGTTCAAGAATTATGTTCTAATTGTG
The DNA here is from genome assembly GCA_963691665.1 of Clepsis dumicolana. NCBI lineage: Eukaryota > Metazoa > Arthropoda > Insecta > Lepidoptera > Tortricidae > Clepsis > Clepsis dumicolana. The sequence goes on along the minus strand of OY829534.1, from coordinate 4,433,960 downwards.
ATGTTACTGAAATAGGTGAAATGGGATGTCCAAACTTTGAAGAATTGTATAAAATGGTTACTGATGACGGTAAACCGCATTATTACTGTATTAAACATTTAAAAAGGTGTGCTTTAAAAAATGTCATGTGTATTAAGTACTGGTACAGGAAATGTAACAATGTACCTACTTTAAATAAAAAATAATTATAATATCAACGCATTTTTATTTTATTATTCAAAGTTCATCTACCTTAATAATACATAAGGAATATTCGCAATATTTGCGAGTCAGGATAGGACCAGAAATAAAATAAAACATACATTGAAGGAAATATTGTTTATTTACAGAAAAACATACATAAGTACTTTTATTTGTAATATTACACCTTACATCTAACTTAAACATTTAACTATCTTTAGTTTATTAAAACATTGATTTATGACCCCAAGATAACGTACAAATTTGGTTCTTTAGTATAATGCGTTTGTCATCATTTGACGACAGAGCTACTTTTTTTACAGATTGCGTAAAATTAACATGCTTCAACGATTTAAATACAATATTTGTTTTTGTTAGCCTATCTTTATTTAATAAAACTTTTTTATAATTCTCAAAGTCCAAATGACGTAAAACATGTTTTTTTGTGCCCTTAGCTTTTTTCAATTGCTTCTTTTCAGTTTTAATACAGTACAATTTAGACCTGAGACCTACGAACTCGCTTATTATTTCGCCACCAAGTTCGTCTTTAAATAAGCCTGGCACTTTTTTATGTTGAGGAGTTATACCATATGCGTTACTAACAGAATAATTACTGGTATCAAAGTAAGACTGAAAATTATATTTAATGTCTGCATATAAATCGTCTGTATTAATGGAATACAAAAAGGAGTCGGTATCAGTATAGCATAAACTTAAATTAGAGCCATAAAACGGTTTCATATAAGAATAATGAAAATCGTACATATGAGATTTCGATATCTCCAAAACAGTAAATCCGATATAAATCGGTCGGTCAAGTTTTATGGATTCTGGTTTCATTTGAATGGCCACAAAATTTGTAGTAAATATAGTTGAACTATGATAATTAGGTCTGGCTATTAAACACTCGGCTCCGTACTTCTTTTTAGTTTTATTCTTATTATCATGCCATACATTAACCAACATAACATTCAACCTTTTTTCAGGGTCTTCCAACGTCTTTCCAAAAATAGCATTGTTAAATAATTTACACAAATTTTGTTCAAATACAGAGGTAGCTTTTTGTCTTAATTGCGTGTTTAGGTCTATGTACTGTTTTAAAAATTTACTTTTTTTTAAATTTTATTACTCTGTGAATTTTTTTAAGTATTAAACCGTGTTTTAAGCATGTTTTTAAATGTACATAATGAATCACATACTCGTATTTATCATATAAATTTGGGATAAGTTTAGGTTGCTTTGAACCAGGAGGTATAAATTTTTGCGGACAGAATGGAATATCGTTATGCAAGTCATGCAAATTTTCAGGATACTCTAAATCCACTTCCAAAATATAACCATAATCTGAATTATCGGATACTGACCGGATATCTAGGTCTTTAATTTCATCCTGTTGCAATAATTTGAAATCAGCATAAGGTAAACTACCACACATTGCATAACCGTTGTCACAGGCCGTTTTCATGAGGGGAAACCGTCTGTTTTGAGGTAGCCTACCTAGGGTTTTGTGAAGGAAACAAATTACAAGTTTAATACATTTATTTCAACAAAATCGGTAGGCTAAATTGACAATTAGGATAGAGAATCTCAGGGGATTGAGTTCGAAGACACTTTTGAAGATACTGGGTTCGATTACACGCTAATGTGGCCTACACTTCCCTCGGGTGTCTGGATCCTCCGGCGACGGCGAAGATAGGGCGCAGGCGTCGTAGAGCAACCAGGAGTGACCAGGGGGCTCGTATGATGACGTGGTGTTGAGATGGTGTGAAGGGGACCTTAGCGTGCCAACGGCTAGCCTCTGAGTAGGCTGCGAGAGGTCGGCAGGGGTCCGTTAGGAACCAGTAGTGGGTGGAGAGATTTCCCACGGGTAGCGTAGTTGCCCTGTAAATAAGCTGGTGTGAGCCAAACGTCCATGGTATGCTCGCACTGCCATATTCCGCTTTCCAGTCCGACCATTCCCGAGGGAGTGGGAACCAGATTGGCAGTGCATGGCAATACGGAGGGTCATACGGATTTACAATTTAGCTAGAGTCAGAGAGTAAGCTTTTACAGGTTTCTAGTGAGAGTGGATAACAGATTTACACAAAGTGACCGTTGGAACTTTAAATTCCAACCGTTCTAGGAAGACGTTAGGTTTTAAAATAAGCGCTACGTCTATAACCGTAGAGCAGTGAAATAGGGAAAGATTAAATTATAATTAACTGTCCGGAGCGCTATTAAGGTACAGTACTGCTTCGGACAGAGTAACAGAGTGGAAACTCTATAGAATTAAATAAATTACAATAAAAGACACAAGTAGTGTAACACAATGATAAAGTACAGAAACGATCAGTATTCTTACCAAGTTCTGGGCTGGCTGGTTCCACTCAGGAGTTGTAGAGAAATGTGGGGTCTCCCAGCCGTACAAGCGGTTTTATGGTTGAGTGGGACCGGATACGGACAACCAAAAGATTTTGAATTGGGCGACGCCCATGGGCGTGTCCGTGCTTCTCATTTTGAATACCAACGTATTGTTTCTGTGTAGTGTGTAATGTAGTTTTTTATGTGTTTTATGTTGGCTTAGTGCAAGTAGCGGTTGTTAATTAATTAATTTACAACCGATGCAATTTTAATTCTACTTAAATTAATATTATTCGCCTAAGTGCGGAAAAGCGCCATCTAGCGGATTATGGCGGAACTTTTTAATGTCCAATAGCTTGCGTATTGTGACAGTACATCCCCCCTATGGAAAGAAATTTGAACCTCAGTGCAAATTTCGTCAATATAGAACTCTATGCCATAACACTTTCATACATCTCTTTACAAAACTTCATTCATTCATCTACTTACAAGGCAGGTCGAACAATAATATTAGCTTGTTGACCCTTATGTCATAGGTATTTTGCTAGTAGTTACCAAGAAGGACGAGACTGTACTTATTAATTAGTCTGTGTTGGAATTTACCGACCGTTCCAATAATTATAATGATCAGAAGAACTTTGGGTAACAGTGGTAAGGGCTTGTTTTACGTGTTACCTAACCGCACGGATACCGTTACCTTAGCGAAGTTCATTGCGTTTTAACGAGTTGTCTAGTCTCGGGTAATAGGCTTAAAGAACAGAATCATTAATTGTAACATAACTTGCAAGTGTAGCAGTTGTGATGGTTTAACGGACGAAAAAAGAAGCGTCAATTTAATATTGAATTTACATTAATTTAAGTATTACGCGGCTAACAGTAATAGTTATAGTGCCGAGCAACGAAACATCCTCACGCGGCCAAAACGAGTCGCGAATGAGTCATGCGCTAGCAATGCAGATGAGCGAGACTGCGCGGCGCGCTGGTAGGTGATAAGGAAGAAAAAAAAATTGAGTGTGTGTGTGTGTGTGTGTGTGTGTGTGTGTGTGTGTGTGTGTGTGTGTGTGTGTGTGTGTTTGTGTTTGTGGGCACAGTTTAAGGACTTGTCCGGGTCCAAGTGTAAGTATGGGCACAGTTTAAGGACTTGTCCGGGTCCAAGTGTAAGTATGGGCACAGTTTAAGGACCTGTCCGGGTCCAAGTGTAGGCTAACGTCACGTTAGAGAGAAAATAGCTAAGCTACCAGTTTTATAAAAAAAATTGTAAATATAAGGAAGGTAGGCGAGAATTTAGATAAACAAGTTACAATAACAAGACCTAGTCGAACAAGAGTAAACATAATTTTAACCGATAGACTGGAGTTATTTATGTTTCGAAACAATAGGTTTAAGTTGGAAGCATCGGCAAGCAATGGACGCGTTCCATAGTATTTGATTTAAAATTCATGTTATGAGTAAGTAAGTACCCGTATTGTGGTTTATTTATAGAATAAAAAATATATATAGATAGGCATCTAACATAACCCTCCTCCAAGTGTCCAAGTCATGGAATCACTAACCGTTCCATATAAGTACTAGTATTTCGCACAAAAGGGGGCTAATACTAGTTAGTGGCATAAGGCTTATTTTTCATGTTACCAACCGCATGAGTGAGGGCTTTAGATTCGACTGGTAAGGTTAGGAATTAGCTAGTTAGTTCTAGGGGTGTGAGAAATAAGGTTTTATAAGTAAATCTGTTTAATTCGTTAAGTAAGTACTAGTAGAAAAATATATATATATCCACGATAATATAATTATAATAAAGAATAAAGTTAGGCGAGAGATGTATAAATAACAATAAGTCCGAGCCGACCGGGAGTAGGTATAATTTAAGCGGTCGCTGGAATGTGTTTTTGTTATTATATAGTATTTCTATTGTTTGTTAGGGCGAGTGCTATCTGCCGCCAGGAGCTAACTTTATGTCCTTTATATGCCATGCGCCCAAATCTTTACCTGATTGATCCTGGAGTTCAAAGACAAGTGGGGATCTTTTCTTAGTTATTTTGCATTTTATAAACTTGGGTGCTAATTTTTTACTGAAGTGCTTAGATTTATCGCTTAAGAAATAAGTACGTTTCCAAACCGTGTCTCCTACGTCAAAATCAATCGGTTTTCTGCGTAAGTTATAACGAGCAGTGTTTCTTTGGTGTGCTATATGAAGTGAGCGTTGTACCTTGTCGAAGACATCTGTTAAGAAACCAATGTTTTGAGCGTAAGTATCGCGTGGTAGAAAAAGTAGTTCTTCGCCTATATCGTTATCTACAAAGTGCGAGCCGCAAGTCACTAGCTCCCTTCCGTAGACGAGAAACGATGGCGTGAAACCAGTGGTTTCATTGACTGAATTATTTATTGCGAATTGAACTTTTGATATGTTGACGTCCCATGTACGGTGATCGTCGTTAACGAAGGTGGAGACACATGAAATTATTGTTTTATTAAAACGTTCAGTATTATTAATATGTGGGCTATATCTAGCAATTAAGAATTGATTAGGTACCTTGTACTTGTCTAGGAAGGTTTTTAATTCGCGGCTAATTAGTTGTGACGCATTATCCATGTAAATGGTCTGCGGTACGCCGTGTACGAGAAATATGGATTCTTCTAAATGTTTAATAACAATTGCCGCTGTCGCGTTGCGACATGGAAACAGTAGGCAGTATTTAGAGAATATACAGGTAACTACGAGTAGGTATTTATTTTGTTTACGACTGGTAGGTAGTGGACCGACGAAATCTAGTGCTAAGACTTGGAATGGCCTAGAACATTGTTTGGGCCTTCCCATTTCGCCTAGTGTAGCGTGAGTTGGGTGTTTATATGCGATGCAAGTGTCGCAGGAGGATACGAATTTTGTCACGTCTTTAAACATCCCCACCCAAAAGTAATTTATCGCGATGCGATGGTAAGTTTTATAGGTGCCTAAATGACCTGCTGTGGGCTCAGAATGATTTTCCTTTATTACTTGATCGCGCAATTCCGCTGGCACAACCTCTTTCCACGCGAACTCGGTGCTATACCTAGTTCTAGACTTAGTTAGTCTGTACAAGGAATTATTCACTATTTTGTAGTTCGGAAAACCCTGCGGCGAATTGACGCAGCTGTTATACACGTCTAAGTACCATTTGTCTTGCGATTTGAGGTATGAGTTAGCAATGCTAATTGCCGATACCGGCACGGCTCGTGATAAAGCGTCTGGAATGACGTTATGAATACCGCGACGATGTAAAATCTCAAAATCGAAGGAAGACAGTCTAACACCCCAACGGGCTAAGCGACCGGTTGGGTTGTTCAAGGATATGAACCATTTCAAGGAGGAGTGGTCGGTGTAGACTTTAAAAGCTTTTCCGTTTTGTAAGTAACAGCGCCAGTGTTCCAACGCTACTAGTACCGCTAACGTTTCCCGTTCAGTTACAGAATAATTCTTTTCGCAACCTGTGAGGGACCTACTCATGTACGCTACGGGGTGTTCCTGGCCGTTTATCTTTTGGCATAGCATGCCACCAACACCGTAGTCGCTAGCGTCTGTGTGTACCTCAAATGGTAGATTAAAGTCGGGGCACGAAAGAACCGGCGTTGAAACTAGACACGCTTTAAGTTTAATAAATGCCTGCTCAGCCTCTGGCGTCCATTGGAAGGGGGGCGCCTTTTTCTTTGTTGAAGTTAAAATGTTAAGTGGGCCGGCTAGGGTACTGAAGTTAGGTACGAAGCGACGGTACCAAGAGGCAGTACCTAGAAATCGTTTTACCTCTTTTTTTGAAGTCGGTGTGGGATAGTTTACTATGGCTTGTACTTTTTCCGGGTCTGTACGCAGCCCTTGGGCGTCCACTACATAACCTAAATATTTTAAGCTGTCTCTAAAGAATTGAGTTTTTTCGAAGTTAACTGTTAAGCCAGCGCTTTTCAATTTATTAAGTACGCGAAGTAATAGTTATAACGGATAGTTCAAATAAACTGCAAGGTTGGGAATAATTATTGTATATTTTTATTTAATTACAATGAATTAGTTTTGTTTCTAATAACGCTCTCAGTGCATGTTCAATCTCTGATCGCCAGCATCAAAAAGCCCCGTGCACGTGCTGTTTTCCGCTTTTACGTCCCTCCTCCATCTCCAGTCATCTAGCTAGACCAATCAAGTTATTCGACCAATCGCGCAACAGCACGTGCTACGACAATCGATGAATTATGACGTAACCGAAACAGTATTTAAAATAACAGTCGTTACTTGATTATTTACAAAATGCTAACAGTCGGCCTTTCCTGGCCTTTTGTCGTCCCGAGAAAATAGATGTTGCAAAATAACATAATAATAATGTACCTAATTCTATCTCTCTTATTATAATTCTCTTTAATCTTTGTATATTATCTTAAGGTATATTTATAACATTAGTAATAAATTACGTAATCACAATGGAGTTAAATCAATGTAACTATAAATGAACTGCTGTGTCGCTGCTTGAATGCAATGTATGTACTATAATAAGGTTGTATAGACAATATATCCGTTGGTAGATAAGGACAATAGCAGTGTACCACTATATCTACAACTATTATTAAGGTAGGTAAATATATCACTATTAGACCATTACCTTCAATCAGCGATATCAAATTAAATCCTTATTTACTATTGTAATCGTCAAAGTACCTATTGATATTCATTTCTACTTAATAATTATACATTCAGATAATTTCAAGAAATATTCTAATCTTCCTGAACTTATTCCTTAGTAAGTATGTATACGGAACCCCCTTCATGTTTCCAGTATACGGTTAATAGTTAGGGAAGTACTAGAGCCCCATACATGTCTCTACTACTTCTATTTTTTTTTGTTTAATTCTGCACTAGAGCCCCCTACATGTCTCTAGTATTGCTTTTTGCGACACGGGCCCCCTGCATGTCCCGAAGTCACAGAAATACTTAAATTTATATAATTATATACATAATTGCAATAATCAACACTAAAGCCCCTTTCACGTCTCTAGTATTTACTCATTGCTACATGGTTCTTTATGTGTCCCAGCGACACACAAATCAATTAACTTAAATAAAGTGTTACACATTAACTTCAAATAACTTTAATATTTTTAATACGTGATCTTTAATCATGTAATAATTGTGTGGGACAGATGCAACGTTTGACAACCTTTCAAACGACTGGACTCAGTCACTATCACTACTGGAATCGCTATTGTTCCTATCAAACACCATCCAAGGATGGATTTTATCTATAGAGAAAATGCCACTAAATGCTCTATTACCCTTTCGTGAAAGTGGTGTGTCCTCAACCACATACCTGTCATTAGGTAATACTTTAGCAATGCGGTAAGGACCGCGCAGTTTTGGTATTAACTTCTTGCTCTGGCCACTAGCTGGTATATCTCTCTCTATTCTAACTAGTTCACCGACCTGAAAATGTAGCTTCTTCCTGCTTTTGTCAAACACTTCTTTCTGTCGTTGTTGATTTAATTTCATTTGCTCAGAAATTTCACTCCTAATGTCACCTACCCTTTGTTCTAAGTTTTGTATCGCGTCGCTATCAATATTGTACTGTAATATCGAATCTGACGTACCAGATAGTTGAATACCAAACAGAGCTTGAGCCGGAGTTTTACCTGTCCCCTTATTGACGGTATTGTTTAGTCCCCATTGTATTTCGGACACATACTCGTCCCACGACCTTTCATGTTTACCAAATGTGGCAGCAGTAAGAGCAGACAAAACTGTCCTATTGTACCGCTCTACTTGTCCGTTAGCACGTGGAGATGCGGTTGCGTTCAAAATATGCTTAATGCCAAGTGATTGCAAATATTCTTTAAATTTATTGGAGGTAAAGGAGGTCCCTCGATCGGAGATGAGCCGTTTTGGAACACCAAACGTGTGGAAATAATCTTTCATTGCTCGTATAGAATGGACTGTTTTGGTGCTCTTTACTGGTACCAACATTATATATCTCGTAAACGCGTCAATTATCAACAACAGATAAGAGTTTTTCTTTTTGCTACGAACAAAAGGCCCTAAATGGTCAATGTGAACGGTGTGAAAAGGGCAATTAATTTTTGGTATAGGATGCAGTTCGCCAGCCCTTTTGCCCGCCGGTACCTTAGTGTACGCACATTCTAAGCAGGAATCAACGTATTTCTTTGTGAATCGCCGCATTTTGGCAAACCAGAAGCTGCTCTTTATTTTCTCAAAAGTTTTATCGAACCCAAAATGACCAATGTCGTCGTGGTTGGCCTTCAACACCTGCCATCTTACACCTTTGGGTACAACCCAGCGATCGCCTTGTTCAGTTTTTCTGTATAGGAGTCCTCTTTTGACCAAATAATTATTCTTAATATCTACTATGTTATTACTATCTTCGTCATTAAGTATCGCAATAATTCTTTGCAACTCGGGATCGCTGTGTTGCACCGTTGTTATCCAACTTGAATCTACATTTCGAACTTGAATCGTATGAAGAGGCTTTACGTCAGCTGGATTGCGACTTAACGCGTCAACGTGCGACATCGTCGAACCAGGTTTATAAACGACACTGAAGTCGTACTCTTGCATTACACTCCACCAACGAGCAACTCGTGGTAGCATGTCTTTCTTTTCGAATGTCGCTCGTAGAGAGTTACAATCGGTCACTATGGTAAAGTGGATACCTAGCAAATAGACCCGAAACCGTTGAATGGAAGAAACCACAGCCAACGTCTCTAAATCATAGGAAGAGAATTTAGCCTCCTCTGGCGAAGTCTGCCTGCTGTAGTACGCGACCGCGGTAAATGGTGCGTTTTTATCACGTCTCTGGAGCAGTATACCAGCCACGCCCATTTTCGATGCGTCGGTGTGCAACTGAGTCTCATACTGAGGGTTATAGAAAGAAAGTACCGGTCTTTTAGTTAGTTCGATTTTTAATGTAGAGAAAGCATGATCTTCTTCCTCACCCCAGGTCCATTTTGTATCCTTTTTTAAAAGGCTCGTTAGGGGTTTGGCGATCGCCGAAAAACCTTTAATGAATCGCCGGAAGAAACTAGCGAGCCCAACGAATTGCCTAACTCTGTGTTGATCAGTCGGCTTTGGGAACTTTTCTACTGCCTCTATCTTATTCCTACCTGGTCTAATGCCTGCCTCGCTAATTTCAAAACCTAGGTAATTGATTGATTGCATTAAAAAGTGGCATTTCTTTAGGTTTAGAGTCAAACCTGCCGCTCTAAATAACTCGAGGATCTCGCGTAGTTTCCTAAATCCGTCTTCAACAGTCTTCGAAGGAATATTCACATCGTCCATATATGCTAACGCGTCCTTGAATCTGGCGTTACCTAAAATATTGTTGATTGTTCTCTGAAACGTCGACGGCGCATTGACTAGGCCAAACGGCATCCTAGTAAACTCAAAGTGCCCGTCGGGCGCAACAAACGCTGTCAAACGTCTAGAAGCTTCGGACATGGGTATTTGGTAATACCCAGACGCTAGGTCCAAAGTGGTGTAAAATTTATTTTCCGCCAGACTATCTAATTGATCGTCAATCCTCGGCAGAGGATAGTGTTCTTTCACTGTACGTTTGTTAAGTGATCGAAAATCTACACAAAGACGGTAATCGCCAGTTTTCTTTTTAACCAACAAAATTGGTGATGCATATTCTGACGAAGACTGTCGAACTATACCAGACTCTTCCAGTTCTTGAACCATATTTCTAACTACCTCACGCTCTGTGTGGGGTAACCTATAAGGCCTGTATACTACCGGCGTTGGGTCATTCAACTTAATATCCATTTCACTGTTACTAACACATCCTAGCTCTTTGACTGAGAAAGCGAAGCAATCTTTATACACGTTTAAAAACTCGATTAGTTTGAGTTTATCAGATGTATTGATACTACCATTTATATTTATCATCGCTTCATCAATCAAGGAACTTTTGGTATTGTTAGTCTCTCTCTCAATTCTATTTACGTCCACAACTTCTGGATTACATTCTTTTAACGGCATACCACGGACCAGCAAAGTATTCTTATTTAACGAAAACCCATCCACATTCAACCCTTTCACTACAATTCGGCCATGGCCGTCATTAATACTAATGACGCTCTGTATGATCTCGTATTCACGTCTTGTTTGCAAGCAAAGACTCGGCTCAATGAATAAGTCACCATTATATGAGGGATTAGAGTAAACTACAACTACAGTATAGCCTTTGACATTCACCGATTCATGAACATGTAGCTGTACCGTTTCCCTCTTTCGCATTGTTTTAGTTGTTATGTTTAAAACATCATTAGTCTTATACACCACGACATGTTCCTGCTCGGTAAATGTCTGGCCTAGCAAAACAGGAACTTTCAAGAAATTATCAGGCACAACTAGAGCCTCTAAAGTAGCTTCCGCAGAATCAACATTGATAGTGACATTTAATTTACCTATACAGCTAACTACCGAATCTCCGAACCCTCTTAGTATTGGCAAATCATTAAGGACCCACTGATCCGACAAATTACGAGCTGCAGACTCTTTTAGCATGGTGCACTGGCTGCCAAAATCAACAAAACATTGCAACTCCTGACCGTTAACTCTGGCAGTTTTAAAGTATTTAATATCATTGTCCTGTTCTAATGATACGCGTAAAACTACCTTATCAGTAGTGCTTTCTTTTTTTGTGGAGCAATCGCTAGAGACATGACCTATTCTGTGACATGAGTCGTATCGTTTAATTGGCTGTTTGCACTTAAAATACGGATGCCCATCCTCACCACAATTGTAACATTTTGTATTGTTAGGTTTTTTAGTGTCATTGCTACTCTGTGTGGGTTTATAGAATTTGGTGCGCTTGTTTTCGGAAATGCTGGCTTGTGTTGGCGCAATCGTCTTATCAGTTCGTTTTATAGTTTTGACATTTCTTAAATATACGAGCAGTTTGTCAGGCTCTGTAAACTGTGCCGCTTCGGCACTAGTGCGCACTGCTCTGTCTTCAATCCCTAACAGTATGCAGTCTACTGCATCCTTACCCGAGATTCTACAACGGTTTAAAAGTACCATCTTTTCATAAAAGTACTCCTCCAAAGGTTCACCAAAACGCGCTTTATAAGCCAGCATATCCGTCAACAAAAGCCCATAATTCTCGTCGCTCGGGAAAGCAGATTTCAATTTGTCTTGCCATTCAGACCATGAAAACAGAAGGCTCGGTAGCCCTTGGTACCATTTCTGCGCGAGACCAACTAATTTAGGCAGAGCGTAGTGAATTATCTGTCGTTCAGTCCAGTCATAAATCTTTGCACACTCATTAACCTTAAGGATCCACATATCGACAGTTTGATTTCGTTTAGCCGGATCAAACTCAGGTACGACATTAATGGTGGGAAATCGCTCGCTACTATTGCTACCGGCTGTTTTCATAGTCTGAATGAGCTCCTTAAAATTAAGAGCAAAATTCGTAAAGTCATTATTCGAAGTACTAGCTGTAGCCTGTCGCTCACTTGTGATCCCGTCACCTGCTGGCGGCGGCTGGCTGTTGACGGGTGAACGACTCCGTGGCTCGTCGCCTCGTTGTTCTGGTCGCCCATCTCGATACCGGCGCCGTGACGGGCTGCGCGACTGTTGTCGGCGCCGCGCTCGCTTCTCCCGCCGCGCCTCTCGCCTGCGAGTGCTGCGGTGTCTTGAACTTCGTCTTCGACGACGCTCCGGTGAGTCGGAGTCATCTGATGAAGACTTCTCCCTCCTTCTACGCTTGCCGGAGGACTGTTCTTTTCCCATCGTGATCACTGGAATTGAGAATAAGAACAAAAAAAGTCGATGTCCTAGTTAGTCATGTACCTAACTTTCATTCAAAATAAATTAAAATAAAACTGCCTTCTTTGTTATGTACATTAAACGATCAATTAATGATGTTAATACCACTCTTAACAGATCTAATAGGGTACCTTGTAGCACAGAGTTATAAACAAAATCCAGTAAAGTTATAAAGGTATTAACTTTTTTTTTTTTTTTGTGGGTATTTCGTAATTGTAATCATTGTTATTTAGCTATTTATAGATTACAGAGGATTATTACAAAAAATACGGGCTTTACACTATTAAGGCTAATAAGTAAAATGTCCATCAAACAAAAAATGTACCTGCGATAGGGTTATTTAAGCGATATGTCGCCCAGTGCATCTGCCGTTAGAGCACTAGCGATGCCGCAGGCAAGCTTACTTAGGGCACTATATGGCTAAAGCTGTTACTGGTAAAACAATTTAAACAAATAATTACAGAATAAAATTAAAATTCAAACGTACCTTTTTATGGGCGTTGCGTCCTTTCACTAATTTTTCGCAAACCTTAGCTAATCCCACTTACTGAACTATAACGGATAGTTCAAATAAACTGCAAGGTTGGGAATAATTATTGTATATTTTTATTTAATTACAATGAATTAGTTTTGTTTCTAATAACGCTCTCAGTGCATGTTCAATCTCTGATCGCCAGCATCAAAAAGCCCCGTGCACGTGCTGTTTTCCGCTTTTACGTCCCTCCTCCATCTCCAGTCATCTAGCTAGACCAATCAAGTTATTCGACCAATCGCGCAACAGCACGTGCTACGACAATCGATGAATTATGACGTAACCGAAACAGTATTTAAAATAACAGTCGTTACTTGATTATTTACAAAATGCTAACATAGTGTTACATGTTCCTCGAATGAGTTGCTGACGCAAACTATGTCATCCAGGTAACAAAAAACCTTCATTTCGAATTCCGGCCCAAATAAGCTATCCACTAGACGCTGTTGAGTAGCTGGCGCATTAGTTAGGCCAAAAGCCATTGTTTTGAAACAGAAAGTGCCTCTAGACGGCACGTAAAATGCGGTTTTACCTTTATCTTTTTGATTTATAGGTATTTGCCAAAATGCTTTTGAAAGATCGATGCTAGTGAGGAACTTAGCGTCCCTAAGGCTGTCTAAGATTTCTGATATGTAAGGTAAGCTATATGCATCTTTTTTTGTTACTGAATTCAGTTTCCTACTGTCGAGACAGAATCTAGGTTTGCCGTTCTTTTTGTCTACCACTAGTACCGGTGATGACCAAGCACTCTCACAAGGTTCAATGACGTCCAACTGTAACATTTCGTCGACCTGCTCGTTAATTATTTTAATTTTTTCAGGCGACATACGATAAAATCTCTGACGTATCGGCTCAGTAACGCCGGTGTCTATGTTGTGAGTGATCAGCGAGGTACGACCTAGACCTATACGTTCATAAGAAATGTTATTAAATTGTTCGATGACGTTAAGAGCTTGAACACGCTGTGAGTCTGATAAGTGGTTGTAAGATAATATGGCTGGGGGGACCTCGACTCGCTTCGTGTTCTTGGTGACGCATTCGCTTGCCTCAAGGCTATATAAATACTTGGGGCAAACTTTGAAAATGCGCCAGAAGTTTACACCTAGGATGAGCGGAGTGAGGACCCCCGGGACCACATATGACCTTATAGAGTGAGTCATGGACTCAAAGGTCACGTCCAAGTCGAAGTATCCTACGCTCTCCAGGTGCTGGCCTCCTGCCGCTGTTACACGAACGGAGTCGTCGAACAAACATTTATGCCCCCTTTCTAGTAGTTTGTTATGAAAGTTATTACCAATTATAGTAACGGCGGAGCCCGAGTCTAGCAAGCCCGAGACATCCAAACCGTTTATGTTTACCATTACAAAAGGTCGTGGGTCTATACAAGAAGATTGAGGCGAAACAGTGGTCACCTTATAAGAGTTAAAGAATTTTGAAACTAAGTTAAGCCACTGTGACCAGTTATTTTCTTTTAAAGGGTACACACTGCGTCGCCGCGCCGTTAGTTTTTTGAAGTGAAGGTAGACTTATTTGTTTTTACATTCTTGCATTTAACGCAATCAGTCGACTTTACGTCTGGCTGTCCGCATTTAAAACAGAAAATAGTACGAGGTGCGTTGCAGCTACGCAGCGAATGCGTGTTAGTACGACAGCGAGGGCAGAAATTACTGTTATTGTTTTTATGTTGTGCAGTAATTGCTGAGACTGGGTAACGCGCCTTAAAATTCGCATGGTTTGGAATGCTGACGTTGTTACTCGCGGTGAACCTTGATTGAAAGGCCTGCTTATGAGTGGTTTGGAATGATGAGTGTCTATTAAAAGCGAACTCAGGTGCGAGTGTATCCGAATTTGAGCGCGGTGGCTCGCGAAAGTGGGACATACGCGCGTGAACTACTTCATAATTATAACAGATTTTCCGCAAGGTCTCGATGTCAGTGATTGATCCTGACGTCGCTATTACGGTAGCAAAACATGGCCGAATATTGTGAAGTACGATCTCTAGCTTTTCTTCCTCGGAAAATGGGGTCGTTAGCCTGGCGAATAGACCATGCATAATCGATAGGTAAATCGTTATGTTCTCAGTCTCGCCCTGCGTGCGCGCCCGAATCTCGGTTTTTAACCTGTAGTCATAGTCATGTTGTGAGAAAACCTGAATCAGTTGTGAAGAGAGGTCGTGCCAGTTGACTATGGAGTGCCTAACGGAATGGAACCAGTGAAGTGCGTCTCCCTCGAAGACTTTTGTAGCGTGCAGTAGGAATTTGTCAAAGTTCAAATTACGCGCGGCTACGAATTCCGTCACTCGTTGTACGAAAGCGCGTACGCAGGTTTTACCATTGTACCTAAGTTTTGAGATGTCCGAGGAGATACCGCGGCTGCAAGTGACTGCTATTGTAGTAGAATTATGAGAAGTAGTGGGAGCAGACATATTGTGGCTAGATAATGGCGGTTCGCACTGTTTAAAGTTATCATCATCACTAGCTGTTAAAACCGGTCGCAGGGCCGCCAGGTCAGCGCAGATCTGCTTAAATTTACTAGTGCAGTTTTGTAATGCCGCTGCAGCGGTCGGTGTCGCGGGACTAATGCGCCGTAAACGGTAGTAAATGTGATTGCAAAGGTTATCTGTGCGTTCGTACAAGTTATCATCAAATTTTGCCTTTAGTGCTATCAACTGTGATTGAGCCTTAAGGATACTATTTAGTGCTCCCTCAATATCAACTCCCGCATCCAACGATGATTCTAAAATTTCATCAGCGGGATGTGATCCCGCGAGCTTGACTATTTGCTTGCGTAATTCGATTACGGTATCCGCGGGTGTAGCACCACGCAAAGCGACCTCATAAGTAAGTTCTTCCTTTTGTAAGGATAAATACTTTATTCTCCTCAGTGCCATTGTTCTGCAAGGATTGTTGCCTACCCAATGTGTTTATGATAAAAAAATTATTATGGTAAGAGAGATCGCGCTATACAAACGTCGACCTTAAGTGAAGGGCGCACGTTCGAGATTCACAGAGATCGAACCGTGCGATAGTTAAATTCGCTAGTTGCAATTAACCAAAATATGCAGGTATGCGTGAATATGTGTGGTAGCTTGAGTGTTTAATGTGTAGTTACGTATGAGTTGGTAGTATCAGTAGAACCTTTGTAGATTACTGATCGCTTCTGTATAGTAATCTACCTAATCCGTATGTTACAATGATGAGAATGCTATAACTACACAATATAAGTGCGGTGTATCTCTCAGCAATAATAGTGAAGTTAAATTTTAATTAAATGAAAAAGGTGTCACAATACGCAAGCTATTGGACATTAAAAAGTTCCGCCATAATCCGCTAGATGGCGCTTTTCCGCACTTAAGCGAATAATATTAATTTAAGTAGAATTAAAATTGCATCGGTTGTAAATTAATTAATTAACAACCGCTACTTGCACTTAGCCAACATAAAACACATAAAAAACTACATTACACAAAGGCGCTAGCAATTTTTTAAATACCTTCGCCGCTATCTATGGAGTTATTATTTTTGTGCGTTAAACTTCGTAAATGCGCAGAAAATGCTCGACTAGCAACAGATATTTCGCAAACGGAACAAAATATAGATCTACTACTCATTTTATTATTCATATTTTAGTAAGCAGTTTTAACGTAATGTTTATAATTGAGAAATCAATGTTCTATGCCTAAATTTAAGACTATCGGCAAATATTACAAATAAAGGTATCCGTTTTCGCCGTAATACTCATATTCTTTCCCTTTTATACAGCATACTTTTTCATCCTACTACTCCCCAATATCTGCGAGAGCGTTTTAAGTTCATGTCTTCCACTCGTTCCTCACGGAATTTTCTTCTTAGTGTTCCACCTTCTTCCTCTAAATTCTATCATAACTCCTTCACTATATCCTCCATTCGTTTGTGGAACTCACTTCCTTTAGCTTTAAGGCAAGCGAAATCTCTGCATATTTTCAAAAATCTTCTTAAGGCTTACTACTTGTCACTAACTTAATAACTTATTTCTGTCTTTGGTCCATCTCAATTCTTACTGTCTCTGTTATATCTAGTCCTTTGAAATCCTTTTCACCTGTGGCCTTTTTGACATTTTCACTCATGTTTTTTATAAGTAGTGTATGTATTGTATATGTAGGTATATGTTTATTTATGTAGTATATTTATCTGTAGTTATTAATTTAATTTAATTTGTTGTTAATTTTAAGTTTCTCCTTTCTGTTCATTTCTGCCACCTAATTTAGCTTCTTCATCTTGGTTTCTGTATTTTGGTTGTCTGTAAGAGATCGCTTTTAAGCGATAAGACCGCCTATTGTCTACCATACCTGTTTTCTGTAATCTCTTTGTACTATTTTGTGGTTTTCAATAAAGAATATCTTATCCGGTTCGAAGGACCATATGGTCCTAATCTCGCCGTAATAAGCGACCAAGATCGACTGTGAAATTGTGACCCTTGGATTGCTACACTTCATCGTCGTGATCACCACAACGGGTCTACAAGCTAGACAAGTGCCGCCGTGCGCCTTGCCAAAGGCAGCTGTGAATTCCTTGTCTACAGTGGGCTTAGAGATTGACGGCTTAAGCTGAGGTCTTACCGTGAGGTCATCATCACGCACTCTTAGTTCCTCACGACCCTCTACAAGCACCGGTTACCTCACCCAACTGCTTTCAACTACGGACATCCAGCGGTTTCGAAAACAACATAAATATCATCGATATACAGCGTCGAAGTGAAAACTACAATTATACTGGATATTTGGCAAAGGATACCAAAAGGAGAAATAAACTGTAAGATCTTTCCAATTATTTACGCATTCCTATTCATATTTTAAACTAAACAAATAAATTATTGCATTTTCTAATAATAAATAGTCTTATAAAATATTGCCTCAATTTGGATGAAGTTAAACTTATAGTTTTTATTTCTCGTCATATTTATTGTGTCTTGTCATATAAGCACTCCTAAATCATTATTGCTTTAACTATAAAGTAACACAATTTATGCAAAATCATTGCAGCGCAAAATAAATTACGATATTTTTTTATAAAAATTAAGCGGGTACGATTGCAATTGCAATTTTGAATCTCCTTAAAAAAAATTATGGCAAAAAATCTTAATTTAATTAACTTAATTATCCTTCCAAATTATTCATAGCAATTTTATTTCATATTTTATCAGACCCCTACGTAAAACAAATAGCAAAAAGTTTCATTTCGCATAAGCGCCTAGTTCGAATCTTATAGCAACAAGTTCACATTGTCATTGCGGCCCCTTTTTCTACAGTAAGTTGACCTTCTTATAAGAAATACTCAGTCCTTTTACATACAAGTTTTCTTCCGACTTAACGATGGCCGCGGAACTTAGAGTCAAAGAATTAATAAAAAAACGTGGCACTGTAAAGGCTAAGCTTACACAGTTTACTGCATACATCGGCACAGCAAAAAGCTGCGATCAATTAAGTGACGCGCAATTGCTTGAAGTAGAATTGCGTATCAAAAAGTTCGATGACCTGTACGATCCATACGACACATTACAGAGCGAATTGGAGCAGTTAGCGGAGGACCCCAGCGAGCTATATTCCGAGCGTCAGCATTTCGAGAGCTCATACTTCATGGAGCTTGCGGCCGCCCGCGAGCTGGTCGAGAGACATCGCAGTCAGCGCGCCAAAACCGCTGCATCGGACGCAGCCTTCAGTGATTGTCCTACAGTCGTTTCGCACAGGCAGAGTGCAGTAAGATTGCCAAAAATTAATTTACCTCACTTCAGCGGTGGCTATCAAAATTGGATAGAGTTTAAGGACACTTATGTCTCGTTGATACATTCAGAAAAGGGTATTGATGATATCAACAAGTTCCACTACCTTCGTGCCTCTCTTCACGCTAGTGCAGCTACGGTCATCAGGAGCTTGGACTTTAAGGCCGATAATTACCATTCTGCGTGGAAGTTGCTTTGTGATAGGTTCGACAATAAACAGTTACTGGTAAACAACCACGTTCAAGCTCTCTTTAATATTGAGCCAATACATAAAGAATCCAGTCAGGGTCTTAGGCAAATCGTAGATAGCACAAAAAAGAATCTTAGAGCATTAGCTACATTAGACCAGCCCGTGAATCATTGGGATACTTTGGTTATCCACATCATGTCCTCCAAGTTAGATCCCGTCACAAGTAGGAACTGGGAGGAGCACAGAAACTCTTTGACTGAACCGCCGACACTAGACAACTTTGTTACGTTTCTTAGTAATCGGTGCAATCTTCTCGAAACATTAGAAGAGGCAAAGGTGAATAAATTCAGAGCTGAACCATCAGGCAGTAAGCCAAAGAGTTTTATCGTCTCTGATAAAAAACCGAAATCAAAAACTTACACAGTATCTTGCCCACTGTGCAGTCAGGCTCATTTTGTTTATAGCTGTGAAGCCTTTAGGTCCTTGCCCGTGGAACAAAGGGTGCTTAGAGCAAAGGAGTGCAAGGTTTGCTTAAATTGCTTGCGACCTGGGCACACCGAGGCAAGATGTAGGCTCGGTCATTGTAAATACTGCAAGCTTAAGCACAATACCTTACTTCACACACATGATGACTACGTCGCTCCCCCCGAGCATGTGGCATTGCCTGTCAATAAAAGTGAGCAGCCGCAAACATCTTCCGGGCATGTAGCGCTTTCTGCTAACAACCACAATGCTTTGCCCCACCACGTCTTGCTTTCCACAGCCCTAGTCAAAGTGTGGGACAGCAAGGGACATTCACATAACGCCAGAATATTGTTGGACAATGGTAGCACTACAAATTTTATAACGCAGGACTTATGTAACAAACTTAAGTTACCTTTAAATAAGGTCTATTCTTCAGTTAGCGGAATAAACAATCAAGAATCCAATAGCACACAGTCTTGCTCCCTTCGCATAGAGTCTTATGACGCTTCTTTTAAGTTGGAAATCGATTGTTTCGTATTGCCTAAAATAACGTCGTCAATTCCAAACAAATTCATAAATGTTCAGGACTTAACCATACCATCAGGAATTTGGCTAGCCGATCCTTCGTATCACGTGCCTTCCTCCATTGACATTCTTGTCGGTGCGCAGGTCTTTTGGAGCGTGATCGGCACAAATCGCATCGAATTGGGTAAACATAAACCTGTTCTCTTCGAGACAAAGTTAGGTTGGCTCTTATCAGGCGTCATCTATCAGCCGAACCATGTCCAACCAGTTTGCCTTTTCCTTAATCAAGACCAAACCGATACTAGTCTCACTCGCTTCTGGGAACTGGATTCAATATCTGCAAAGCATGATCTTACGGTAGATGAAAATTCATGTGAACAAAATTTCATTCATACCACAAAGCGTACAAAGGATGGACGCTTCGTCGTAACATTGCCTTTACAAGACTCGCCTGAAGCCCTAGGAAACTCGTTTGACATGGCCAGGCGTAGATTTTTAAGCCTCGAACGCAGGCTAGATCGAGATCCCGTGCTTAGGGAGCGTTACGTCCAGTTTATGGACGAATATCAGTATTTGGGCCACATGAGCGAAAGCGTCCAATCTTCATCTTCGGTTTCCAATTTTCTACCTCATCATGGAGTCCTCAGGGAGTCAAGCACCACGACTAAACTTCGCGTGGTGTTTGACGTGTCAGCTGCCACTACGTCAGGAAAGTCGTTTAATGACATTCAATTAGTGGGCCCCAGGATTCAAGACGATCTATTCTCGATCCTACTCAGGTTTCGTCAGCATAAGTACGTAGTGACAGCTGACATAGAGAAAATGTACCGACAGGTTTTGGTGGATCTTAGCCAACGACCTCTTCAACAAATTCTATGGCGATCAGATCCTTCTCAACCCCTTAAAGCGTTCACGCTTAATACCGTGACTTACGGAACAGCATCTGCGTCTTTCTTAAGTACGCGCTGTCTCCTGGAACTGGCACGCCAATCTTCTGATAAGCAAGTGTAGGAAGTCATTGCTAAAAACTTTTACGTAGATGACTTTTTGTCCGGATCTAATACCGTCAGTGATACGGTTGCATTGTGTCAGAAAATTACGGATGCGCTTAAGTCCGCGAAATTTAATTTAAGAAAATGGCAGTCTAATAGCAAGGACATTTTAAAGGCTATCTGCAAAGAGCCTTCTCTTGAGGAATTTGTCAACCTTAGTGAAAATGAACAGTCAAAAACATTAGGTCTTCATTGGAACTGTTCACGAGACACACTTATATTCTTAATCGCATTATCTTCGAGCAGTTCAATAACAAAACGTCAAATTCTGTCAGCCATGGCGCAGGTATTCGACCCTCTCGGCTTGGTCACGCCTTGCATCACAGAGGCCAAAATCTTGATGCAAAGGTTATGGCTAAGTCAATGCTCATGGGATGAGCCACTTACGGGTGAAATTGTTACATCATGGAACGAATTCTCGAAAACGCTTCCCAACCTCAACAAAATAGGCATACCAAGGTGGATTTCATGCGACTCGCCCATCTCTACAGAGTTTCACGTGTTCACGGATGCCTCTGTAAAGGCATATGGTGCTTGTCTGTACGTGCGCTCCTTGGCTGGGGATGGCTCAGTGAGTGTTCACCTTCTTGCTTCTAAAAGCAAGGTGGCACCCATCAAGGCTACTACCATCCCTCGCCTAGAACTTTGCGGGGCCTTACTTGGGGCAAGACTGTGTACTAAAGTTCTGGATTCTCTCACTCAGAAACCGAATCAAATCACATTTTGGTGTGATTCGATGATAGTTCTCGGTTGGCTGTCATCGAACTCATCCCTTCTACGACCCTTCGTAAAAAATCGCATATCGGAGATTCAGGAAACCTGTGATCGTTCTGCATGGCGATATGTCCCATCAAAGGAGAATCCCGCAGACCTTGTATCCCGGGGTCTCAGCGCAGATCTCCTCATCAACTCTCATTTCTGGTGGTCTGGACCGCCATTCCTAAAATTAGAATCTTCACTCTGGCCGATTGCGCCAACATCTGAAAAGAGCTCTTCGTTGCCAGAGATTAATCAAAATAAAACGTTATTACTGTGTCCAAATGCACCTGATACGAATTTCATAAATTTCTTGATTAACAGCTATTCTAACTATTCAAAATTAAGACGTATTATGGCTTACATCATTCGGTTCGTTTCTAACTGCAGGAAAATCAACCCAAAACGCACTGGATATCTTGATACTAACGAGTTATCCAGCGCTTCGATTCTTCTGTCACGGACGTCACAACAAGACTCATTTCCAGAGGAGTATGAAATGCTTAAATCAGGTAAAGTTTTGCCTGCTAAAAATCGGCTCATGTCACTTTCGCCCTTCTTCGACTCAGATGGTCTTATCAGGGTCGGGGGCAGACTGGCTAATTCATTTTACGGTTACAATGTTAAGCATCCCATACTTCTCTGCAGTAAACATCCTTTAACCAAGCTACTTTTCAAATCGTTTCACACACTTACCCTTCACGCCGGTCCTCAGCTACTCCTGTCTTCCATTCGACATCAATATTGGCCTTTAGGGGGTAGAAACTTAGCTAGGCACACCGTCCACAATTGCATCAAGTGTGTTAAACTTAAGGGGGAAACCGTGCAACCTAAAATGGGTAATCTACCCAAAGAGAGACTACACTTAGAGTATCCATTTCTAGAGACGGGCACCGATTACGCAGGTCCAATTTTGATAGCCGATCGTAAGGGCAGAGGTTGTAGGCTAATCAAGGCTTACATCTGCATCTTTGTTTGCTTAGCGACGAGGGCACTCCATTTGGAGCTTGCGTCTGATCTCACTAGAGAAGCCTTTATTGCAGCTCTCAATCGGTTCATGGCTCGTCGAGGAAAACCGAGAACCATTTTCTCGGATAATGGGACTACCTTCGTTGGCGCCTCCAACGAGCTCTCTCATATATTTCAACAAAATGTTGCTGCCGATTTATCAGATTCTGGAGTCAACTTTTCCCTTATCCCAGCATATACGCCGCATTTCGGCGGCTTGTGGGAAGGTTCTGTAAAATCGGTTAAACATCACCTGCGGCGATCGCTAGGCCTCACGCACCTCACTTATGAGGAATTGTCAACTTGCTTGATTCAAATTGAGGCAATTTTGAATTCGCGACCGATCACTCCTCTTTCTGACGATCCTTCTGATCTCGCTCCTCTAACGCCAGCTCATTTTTTAATTGGAAGGTCTTTCATGTTGTTGCCTCAAGAGCCAATCCCAGATCAGAGTATCTCAAACCTTCAGAGATACCAACGAATAGAGTTCCTGAAACAGCACTTTTGGAAAAGGTTCTCTGAAGAATATATTCTTGGTCTACAAGAAAGAACCAAATGGCGCAGTTCCAGAGGAAAATTAGAGCTTGGTGCCATGGTGGTCGTCAAGGAGAAGAACCTCCCCCCTCTGATGTGGCTCCTCGGTCGCGTCGTTCGAGTGCTACCCGGCAAGGATGGCATTGCCAGGGTGGCAGACATAAAAACCAAGAAGGGTGTTATCCGCAGAGCATTTAATACAATCTGCCCCCTTCCTATTGATTAACTTGAAGACGACTCTTCAACGCGGGGAGTATGTTGAGACCAAGCGCCTGACGCCCGCATCGCCAGGCCGCATCGACGTTAGCGCGGGGGAGCGCGGACGCAAGCCGACCGCCGCCGACGTATCGCATCGCAACACACTTCGCTTACGCTCACCCGGACCGTACGCTACCCTATCTTGTACGCGCCGCGACAACCATTGTTATTGTTTGTTTTATAGTCGATCATTACAATCCTTTAAATATACAGTCCGCGTCTTATTGAAGGAACCATCAAGTCTGGATACCCCTCTAACGTGCACTAGGGATCTAGACCCAACAGTATTGTATTGTATTGTAAAGTAAGTATCACAAGAAAATTATTTAAAATCACGATAGAACACTCCGTCTCCGATGAAATACGCCCTACATAATTTTAAGGCTTGATTTATATTCGAAACCTCTGGCAAATCCGAGTCTACCTGAATTTTCAAATTGACAAGAGCTTTCTCCAACCTGTCTTTCGGTGCAATTGATTTTATATCAGCAACATTATATAATTTCAACTCTACAAAAAGATCACCGGATAACTGGCTAGTTCGACGCACCTTTCCTCCAGGAACTTGTCGTGTCAGCGTAGACTGAAGCACCGCACTGTTTTTCTCGGCACGGAAAGTTTCGTCTTCACTATCACTGCCCGAGGAGCCGTCGCTTAGGTGTTGTTTAGGCGTCTGCGATAATTTGCTTGACCTGCAACCATGGAATATAATACTTATGTTTATGAAATTGAAAGAGAGTTTTCGTCTTCAGATTTATGCAACGGGGCTTTAGACCTCGTTTTAAATATAAAAATACTATGCTTTTTTTTAAAGATTATCTCATTATTTTCTGGCAAAAAAATAAAATAAAAAATACCGTGGTTTAGGAGTTTCGTCATCTGATTCAGAAAGCGTTCTCTTTTTAGGTACCGTTGGCTTCTTAGACCTAAAATAAGAAATAAAATATGCATTTAGTAAACAACATTTGAAGGACCTTTAATTTGACCAGTTTGAAAGCCTAAAAATCACCTACTACTTACCGAGCTACAGGCGCTTCGCTACCAGATTCAGCAACTGTTCTCTTTTTAAGAACCTTTGGCTTCTTAGACCTAAAATAAGAAATAAATACCATTTAGAAAGTAACACATGGGACGTTTAATATTACAATTTTCAAAGCCTATAAACTACTACTCACCGTACTACGAGACCTTCATCACCAGAGTCAGAAATCGCGATGTTCTTTTTTAAATTCTTAGGTTTTTTGGACCTGCAAAATACAAAAAATTGAATAAATAATTAGATAAATTTATATGATAATACTTTGCGTATCCAACAAAAAAAAAAACTTACCGTGGTTTAGGAGTATCGTCATCGGATTCAGAAAGCGTTCTTTTTTTAGGTACCTTTAGATTCTTAGACCTGCAAATAAGAAATTAATACATTTAGCGCACTTAAAAGAACATTTAGTTTAACAAATTTGAAATTCTAAAAACTACTACTTACCGTGCTACGGGAGCTTCGTCGCCAGATTCAGAAAGTTCGATTTTCTTTTTTAAATTCTTCAACCTTGAACTTGGAGCTGGGATCTCAAACTCCGAATTTGAGCTTGCTTTTTTGCCGATTTTTTCAAAAACAGAGCACTCCGAATCAGACCTATAAAAAGAACTAAGATATTAATTAAATAGAGTGATTTTGTGGTAAGTATTATAAGAAACACTGTATGTTAATTTAACTAAATTTATAAAAACACACGAACATGATTTTAATTCAGTGTAGTGTTGATTCACTGTTGAAAGTAATGGATATAATGAACTTTTTACATAAAAAGCCTTTTCTAGGTAAACTTCATGACTTGCAGTCGTTCTCAACCTTTAACTATTTTATCATGTTTACTTTCTAAGAACAATACTGCTACAACGTACAAAAAAGGAGGATTTTAAAAGGTTTAATACCTCAGGGCTCTATGTACAAAATAAGTAAATGTGTAATAAACAAAAGTGTCGTATTAAACGTATCGTTTATAAAAGGCATGCGCCGACATCAAAGCCGCCGCTCCGTCGCTACGATGTGACAATTATGCACCCGCCCGATGCATGTCACAAATCGAATAGGTACTAACTGTCGTCTCGCTCGAACACATTAAATTACGTTTGAGCGTGAGTAGAAGAAACGAGTTGTCGTATGTATTAACGCGTAGGTACGGAATAACCTTGTCTATGGAATAATATTAAGATTTACTACACTGAATGCGATGATTTGTTTAGACAAAACATTTTCCTTTTATTTATTGAAAACTTGTCATGACCTGTATGGAAGCATATAGCGTATTTATTTATGATGTCATAGACAAATACGTTCATGTTATAACTTGTGTTGATTGCATCCTCGCGCTAATTAATTAGGTTATATGCCTAACAAGTAGATGGATTTGTAGTTAACCATTCCTCCTAGAAACCTTAACAACAGTACACGTCGTTCGTGAAAGCCAGCGTTGACATTCATAATTCTTTAGTAAAATGGTAAGTCCTCAACTTCTCACCTGCATTGAAATTACAGACTTTTGCCTTACTTAATATAATTTTTATCAATTCAGATTGTGTTAATAAATAATACAAAAGTTTTATTTATTGTTTACAGAGTAACTTCAGTTCGCAGCCGATTAACACCGAAAAGGATGAGCTGACACCGCCAACTTTTTATTCTCAAGCTCCAATTGATGATCCGTTCATTAGGTGCTCTCAAGATATAGACGCCTACTTAAAGTACCAGAACGACTGTTTTAATCGAATTCCAGTTGTCCCTGTACCAAAGGCTTCGAAACGACCCAAGGACAACTCAACTAAGACGGGCAATAGAAAAAATAAAACCTCTGACAACGCATTGAATTCGTACATTATTAAAAAAATTAAGAAAGGCAGGCGAATCATTAGAATAAGTATATCAAATCTTGAACTGGACAACGAGTCTCAAGAGGTTACAGTGCAATATATTGTAGAAGATGATTTTGATGAAATGTTAAATGCAATGGAAGGACTAGTTGATAAGATTGTAAAAAGGTTAAGCAATGTTAACTATTAGATTTTTTAACTACCACTACTACTATTGATTAGTTTTTAATTAGTACTTAGAAATATTTCAAAATGTTGTACATAAAATGTCTAATGTGAAAATATACTTTATTTGAAAATAGTCATGTTTTGATTCATTTAACTAGTTAATAAGTTGATAAGGTACCATTAATAAGTAATTATAAAGTACGTTTAAATTTAATTGCTGACATTATAAGGCATCATGTTTCATCTTGACGAGCCGCACACGGGTGCAATACTTTATATCATAGTAAGTGAATCGTACAAGTATTTCACTTTGAACTTAAATATGATTAGCTTTAGAATTGAATTTAATTGCAATACTTTTTTGAGTAATGTTAACTCAAACATTTAAATATCCTCTGCATAATAAAATGGTACATTATGCGCGTCACATCTACGTCACGTGAATTAGCCAATCAGAATACCAGGTCTACATCGCGCTTTCGAAGTTTTCAACATTCGTTTATATAAATAAAAGTTCTGTTCTATGGTTTGCTGGGATGTTGACGACCGGACAACCCCAACACGTAATTCATGCGATTCGGATAGTGTTGACTGCGAACTGTGAATCTTGGGGTGTTCTATACCTATGCGGTCGATAGCGTATAGATACCCATACCCGAAGCACGTAAAACCGTAGCCTTCTGCCAGGATCCTGCTTCCTGGGGGTTGCGATCACGTCGAGCGAGCTTGATCAACTTGCCTGACGTGTTGTTGCTGAAAACGCCATAGTTAACCCACGTCCTAGCACTGGGAGCGCTATGAGGGTTGATGCCGGGAATACGGTTCCTGGGACCCTTGCATGCAAAACCGAGAGTTGGCCGCCTCGGAATTGTGTGTTGTGTTAAGCTTTTTGTGGTTTTAAATCCTAAATTTGTTTCAATCAAATACGTATACCAACAATACCCAAAAAGCGATTTCACATCGCGGATCTGTATACATATTAATTAATAGTGCTAACATTAAAATACACACAAACATCATCAAAACCCGATTAAGATATCAAGACGGAGTCCATAAATGTAACCAATACCCATAATGATTAAGCGTCTTAAAAACGATTGAGCGTTTAAAAAAACGATTGCTAGATATGATTGAGCTTTTCAGAACACGAGTAATGAGCGTTTAAAAAACGATTCCTAGATACGATTGAGAGTTTCAGAACACGAGTAATGAGCGTTTAAAAAACGATTGCTAGATACGATTGAGCTTTTCAGAACACGAGTAATGACCGTTTAAAAAAACGATTCCTAGATACGATTGAGAGTTTCAGAACACGAGTAATGAGCGTTTAAAAAAACGATTCCTAGATACGATTGAGAGTTTCAGAACACGAGTAATGACCGTTTAAAAAAACGATTCCTAGATACGATTGAGAGTTTCAGAACACGAGTAATGAGCGTTTAAAAAAACGATTCCTAGATACGATTGAGAGTTTCAGAACAGAATCTGTTCTGAAACGCTCAATAATACACTACTCTCACGCCTTCGCATTGTATTACAACTTGCATGGCTTTTCTTGCAGGTCTAAACTCGGCTTAATACCTGTAAAATAGTGGTCAGCCATGAATCCACGACAGCGTTTGACACTTAAAGCTATTCACAAAACCCTCTTCTCATCAGCAGCGATACCTTCTCTCGAATATCAGTTTTTTTTTATACGACAAGGAAGGCAAACGAGAAAGTGGGTCACCTGATTGTAAGTGATCGCCACTGCCCATAGACACCCGCAAGGCCAAAGCAAGGGTTCGCAGATGCGCTGCCAACCTAGAGAGCGAAGATGAAATGCCTCTTGTGCCCGTAATTAACATATTTCTTATTATACATATTTTGTATTCCATTTACTCAATTGTAAAGTCTCGACCGCGACCGGCATAAAGTCGTACACCGGCTCCAAGGCAGTACCTAATTCACTTCTTATTTTGTCTTCACAGAACATACGAGTCTATCTTGACATCCACACGAGTCAAAACGACTCCAACATCAGAGCGGCTAAGGAAGACGCACTGCGTATTTATGAAACTTCCATTACTTTAACCGATGGCTGCTGGCGACCGGATCTCCTGGCTGCCAAGCACGTGGAAGTCCAGAGCTGTGTCATAGAATCATTCTACGACCGTCGGGAAGGACCGAATAGCCGCACTAGAGATGGATGTTGTAACGTTGTAGGTACATTTTTAATTATAGATTTACTATTTTCCAAGATTCTACATGTCAAAGCACACATTTACACTGTTTACTTACAAACCTAAAATCACAAACTACATCCTAGCTGCACTATGGATTCATTAATACGCTGGTAACATTTCAAAACCGATACTCGCTTGACGGCACCACACTAGCGTGACGTCACGCGGGTTGTAAAAGCGTGTCGGCGCAGCTGACCGGGCGGACTCGGGCTCAGGCCGCGCCACACAGCTAATCGTCGTCAGAGCAAGCGCACGCCATGCTTCAATTCGGTCTCTGCTACGTAAAGCCACTCGATCTTATATAGGTCGCGCGGCAAATTAAGATCGCTGGCCAAAAGTGGAAGGGGCATGCGCAGAAGTCAATTCTTAGGTCTATTTGGTTGCGCAGAGGGGCGAGGAGAGGGTGCGCGCTGGCGCCGACACGTTATTGGTAGATCAAGTCGTTCTTCCCCTCCCTCGCTTCGTTCACGCGTCACGTGTCTCTTGGGTACTGTTGCGTACAGATTGTTTTACTATTAGTAGTAAGTACGTTATGATGTCGTAGTTGGTGAAAAAAATTCCCAAATTTAAAGTTTGTACACGGCAAGCCAGAAAAACGGTTTACGACGTGAATTGTTATGTTAAAAAGGAAACTAATTACATCATGGGTAATTTAAAGCAGGTAAAAATACTACCAAGACTCTGAATAAACATACTAGCAAAATAAGTCACAAGCAAAAGCGAGTGTTATTATGTTAGGTGACTAAAGGTACAATGCGAAACAAGAAAAATACATTTCAAAGAAATACACTCAGAACTTAACAATTTTGTGCGCAATTGTACAGATGCGCCAAATTGCCCCCAACAGTTTCGCCGAGCGATCTTAATCCATCGCGCGGCCTATACGTAACCGCGAAGTTGTGTCACAGGAGTAGATAAACGGAACAGAGAATAATGTTCATACAACCGCGCGACTCGGTTGCACTACTACAAGCACGCGGGGCATGTGTACGTGACCACTGGCCGCTTGTCGCGTACGCGGCGAAACCGGTTGACGCCGGCACAGCCAGTGGACAATCTCAGGGTCGGTGCGACGCACTTTGTTTGTTTTGTTAGTTGCAAATTTGAATATTTTGATGTAAAAACGTTATATTTTATTCTAATGGTGTTAAAGTACAAACGGGATTTTTAATTATACCTCCTGATAATTTTATCGCATTTGTTCAATTGCTCGAGCAAAGGTTTCGCGAATATTTCGATCTTGAAAAATATTGTCAATGTTGGCAACGAAATACTTAAACGTATTAAAGATTGTAAATTTCATATACCCTGTGAGTGTTTCCCGTTACTTAGATTACTTGAAAAAACTATATGCAGATTTAGAATTTAACCACACCATTAAAAGACAATAAATTATTAAAAAACAACAATTATAAAAAGAAAATCAATATATGAAATCACTAGGGTAAGTAATTTGTAAAGTATTCTATCATACTGAATAATAAAACTATTTATCAAATGTTTTGTTGAATTTGTCTCCCTATTGTAACAACCCTACCAAAATAGGTAACAATTTTGCACGCTCTTAAGAACATTTAACTCTGTTCCGTTTGTCTACTCCTGTGGTTGTGTCGTCCCTACGCGCTAGCTTCGATTTAACCCTTAGGTGCATATGGTATCAAAAATTATACCATCTCTTTTCTTCGTTCCAAAATCTGTATTATTTTATAATCACACTACTTTTGGCTGAATGACGTTACCTTTGCTTAAATACTTACAAAAAAATACAACAGGCAACCATAGACCGCCATATGTTTTCACTAAATGTCAGAACATTGAATATGGCGGCAATTTTTTGCGACAGGTGAAATTCAAAGTTTTGATCTTGGAATATTTGGGAAATCTAGTGATATTTTCACCTGGATAAAATTGAATAAGGAAGGTTACTATTTACAGTTGTGCACACATTGCATTTTCGTGGTATTTACTTTGTTCCGATAAAATGTTCGGCTTTTCGTCGGTATCAAAAATGATACTCGATGCAATAACGTCTCATTACTTGGTATCACAAACGATACTCCATGCACGAAGTTTTATTTTCTACTGAAACGTTTCTACACAAGTTTTAAATATTTTCGGGTTTTTTTAATGCTTTTCGATGTCAATGAGCTTTTTAAGCTCCTACAGGATGGGTCGTCTTAAATTTTCAGGAGATAGGGACATAAAAGCCGGTTTGACGGATATGCATATAATCAAGCAAGGGATTCGAACATGGGCGCTGACAGCAATTGCAAGGGGCACACCCCTATCAGTGAAGAATATGCATATACAAAAATTACTTTTTGAAATCATTTTACATTAGTTAATTAATTAATAGCATAATGTGTAGATGCAGATGCACCTCCCTAAAACAAATCCAGGTGGCTCCCATGGGTACAAAAATGATGAAATGTCGGATTCCGGGATCCAAATTATTGAGCAGCATAAATTGTAATAGTATGAAGTGTTTGTATGCTCCAAATAAAGCCTAGATTGTTTTATTAATTTCTATTTTTGGTAATTTTTAGATAATTAATTTTGTTGCAAAACTATTTCTTTTAGCACCTTACTGCACGGAGTATCAAATTTGATACCATGTGTTTTTCAGAAAAATATATATTATAAAACTAATTATGATTTTTTTATATATTTTTCCCGTAATTAAACTGAATTTTCCCATCACATATATTTTTTTAGAACAAAAATATTAAATCATGCATCTAAGGGTTAAGTTTCCTGTTCATAATTTATAATTGTGTGTGAATTCAACCTCAACCTCGGGTAAGTGGTGATTATTTGCCTAACAGCTAGATGTAGATTATTTTTCTAAACTATTACTATAATGCTTGGGAAATTGTAGTTTCGCAATTCATCGCCTTCTCAGCCACTTAATTAAACCTATAAGGGCTTGCCGTGGGTTATTTTTACCCAGGCCTCATAGAAGTCAGCGCATGAAAATTGCAAGTCATTTTATAACCACCCTCACATTTTGCATAACGGTAAATTCCCTCCACATTCCATGTTTTTCCACTATCTTCGGCTTGCATTGTAATCTCCGTTTCTGATTGTGAACAAGCACGCAGCACAACTACGTAACTAGCACTACTTGTCATGTCACTGTTGCCGTGGTTGTTCACCGATCTCACTGGATCGTGTGTAATACCATGTTCGATGGCGCGTTCCAGGGTCCACCGCTCGGGTTAGTCGCTATAGACTACCCATCATCACCCTCGCTCATCACCTTGAGATGGTCAACGTAGCGTTATCGCTTCCGCGTATCAAATAAGTTATAAAATACAGACTTAGCGCCCATAAATTTCAAATAACGCAGACAGCAACGTTCACGTGTAGAAAGTTTTACCCAGAATTCAAGGGAACAAAAAATTATCTTAAACAAAACTTAAGATTTATAGAGTCGACCAACGCGCAACATAAAATTAAATTAGACAAAAGAAACCTGACTCGCTTTCTTAAAACTAAGTCGTAAAAATGACGCTTGACAAGTCGATACTTAAGAACCCATTATAGACAAAGGACTTTGTGCAATCTTTCAATTGCTAGGATACGTAAATTGCTTCCACGTGTTGCTCTAGACTCGAGTGAAACCAGTCAAAAAAATCATAGCAAGCAAAAACATCATGATGCTGATGATGATGTTTTAAGGGCGGAGCTTACGCTCTAGCATGACTATCGTCCAATCGCAAGGATCGGTCATAGTCATTAACCAATCATATGTACGGAATTACTCGTGGGAATATTTTAAAATTACAGAGACAAGCCCACAGCTCCCGGAGAGAGGTGGAGACCCGAAGGATGACGCTGACGGGAGTGGAGGAGGAAGTTGGGGCAGTTGGATCTTGGCTCGCTTCATGACAAGAACCTAGAAAAATCTTAGCGATTCTCTCTGTTAGAACCGATGAGCTAGGGTTGTTGAAGGTCCTAACATATCGAACTAAAATCTAAATAAATAAGTTAGTTTGTAATTAAGCTAGGGAGTGAAAAGTGCATCCAGGAGTTATTCGGTAAAGTACCCGATTTCAGTTATTAATACAGGTTATCAAATGAATCCACTACTTGTTTATTACTGTTCTGTATTATAGTAAAAAAATGAATCTAGACGAACTATATGAGTCTTGTTATCGCCTGATTCAGGTTGAATATAAGGGTTGGAACTCAATAGATGTCATAATGTTGATATTGTTCGGATTAATGATCATGGTTCTATTGATCTTAATGTGTGAGAAATGTGGGAGTATTTGGAGGTGTTTGGGCTTGATTGTAGTAGAGAAGTCACACCTAGAGTTCGAGGGATTGAGATGACCGACGTTGGAAATTGAACTTATAAGGGGTCATGGATTTATTTGACAATACTGGAAAGAGTAAATTGTAAAACGTAATTTTATGTGTACTAAGTTAATCTGTGTGAAATGAATAAGAAATCTTGTAATTCCCTTGATTCATAGCTTTAGATTTACTTGCCGATCTTTGATACTGTTTTCCTAATTGTTTTAAACCTTGATAACGAATAAAGAGCGAACTTCATTGTCGCACAACAGATAATAAGTGTGCAGTCACAAGGGCAACCCGTTGCAAGCTATGTAAATATAGCACCATTCACCAATGTAATAAGGTGGAGAGTTGAGGCTAACGTAAATTAGACCCTCAATTAAAGCTCCTTTTCACACCAACTAAAAGCGAACCTAAAATCTTAAGTCTATTCATTGTACTCAGATGAACTAATTGTGTATATATTTTATTGTGTGATTATTTGTGTTTATTGTTGTGTGATATGTTTATTAACCACTGTGTGCATGTGTGTTAGTGTGTAAATAGCCAAAAGGGTTTTTTATTTGGGGGTTCGTTTTCCCTTTATTAGTATGGCTCTGTAGGAACAGAATCCTCGATTTTCATTGAAATGATATCATCAATGAAGATCTAAATAATTGAAATAGTTTCTTTTGCTTCCTCAAATGTATTATAAGGTAGATCTTCCTATTAAATAAATAAATTGATCTACTAATTTTCATGGTTTTCGTTATATTCTAGATAAGTTCCCTAACTCGGAACTATTTAATAATGGAGATTTCTCATTAATAAATTGAGCGGATTAAGCTACAATGAGATTTCTAAATCAAGAGCAAGTAAAGTACACTTCGTGTAATAATTAATCTCCACTATTGAAGATTTCCACACTACATCTCGATGACAGATTTTCTATACAGTTCGATCTCGATGGCATTTTACAGATAAATTATTAACCACGTAATAAATACGGGTTAATAAATTAAATTGATTGATGAGACTTTATATTGTTAAAATTATGCCGATACACTAGTAATTTTGCTTCAAATTGGTAATTTAAGCTTCTTCCAAGCAAACTGAGAGTTAACGTAAGGTCCATGTTTTGATTAAACAGACCAAATATGCATTTCTGAGACCAGAGTTGAGAACAAGAGTCACAAGTTATTTGAGTAATAAAATCCTGCGTACAAACGCTAGGCGATGTCCTAACGGATTTTAGTGGCTAAATGTCACGTGTACCGGGAGACACAAATGGCAGTGGACCGAGAGCGGCGGAACCAGTGGGTATTGTTCGCATCGGTAGATGCAGTAAAGGTAACGACCCTGTAAGTCACAGCTGGTCTTGTGAGGCTGAGTTAATTGAGTTGAGACATTGAAGTAACGGAGGTTTCAGCAAATAAGCTGATTTGGGAAGGTTGACCCTATATACTCATGTACATGATTCGGTGGCGATCTGATAGCAATCCTGGGTACCCAATACACGCCATGTCTTACAGATTGACCTCCGACCTTGGTTTGGCCAAACCATATCAAATATTATTGAATTTCATAAATCCATGGTAAAAGGGGTAGGGGCCCGCTGGGCCCCAACATTGAAAGTACGCATCCTCGGATGTTGGAAATGTAAACGCTTCGCAGCGCAAAGGAGGTCAACTGTCACCCCAATAACCTGACGACAGGGCCAGTTACTGGCGTAGGGATCCCCGTACCAGAGTGAGATTGGTCATTTGGTTCAGGCATACCTGTTTCTAGTATTTTCACTGTCTATCACGCTATCCGAGCACTTACTTTATTCCATACAGCCAACAATAGTACAAGCGAGCTTCACTAACTTGTATTGAATGAGGCTCGCCTCATTACAATAAACCCTTTGTCTACCCCGGAACATAAAGGTTCCAGGTAAGCGGGTGGAATGAATGACAGTCGGGGTACTAGACCACTCAATCCAATGTACTGTATAAAGCCTTGAAATTGACAAATAAGCTGCCTCCTTGTTACCGAGATGTGCTCTAACTCTACGATGTTTTCCTGAATAAAGTCTAAATACATTCGATACACTAAATAAATAAATATATAGACGATCATAGCCGTACCATCACAACCTCCAGCTTCGCTGCCGTCGGAGCGTCGGACCGACATCGGGTGTTTTACCCTACGGCCGCGTGCCCACGCCTTCTACCACCTTCGGCTTCGCTGCAGGATAGTACTTGCTTGACGGAGGAGTAGGAATCTGATTTTCTCTAAATTTGTATACTAGATTTCGAACCACCACCATAAATTTAAAACCACCCACATGTTGTAACTCCTATCGACTGAGCTAGAAAATAAATTTTACAATACACTTGCTCGGAAAGTGCACTTTGATGTGGGTTAACATGTTAATAGAAAGTTAGTGTTTTTAGCACGAATTCGCAAGTGTGCGGAAAAATTATATGGAAATCTTTTTTCACACGCGTGTGGAAAAGTAGTTTTTAATTTGCTAAATGTCAAAAAGTTGTGTCCAAACTAGTGTTTAACAGAATGATACCAAAGAGGTATGACTTTATAATTCAGCTTTGCGCAAATGTTAAAACATTTGACCAAACTAAGTTAATGTTTAAATATTTATTATAGTTAAAATATAAAACAGAAACAGTTTTTTTTATTATGAGGTCTTAGAATAAAAATACAATCATGGTTAGCATAATTAAGCAAGTCTAATTCGGACCTCGCAATGCGCGCGCCGCGGCGCGCCACAGATAAGTATAGATCTGTACTCTTAGCTCATCATAGAGTTCCCGCCAATTAATGATCCAAACTTTTTATAAACTTTTTAATTTTGTCAAGCAATTGGTAACGATTGGTAACAGTCTATAGAATAAAAATTAGGAGTCAGGAACATAATTATTTTTAATTTTGAAGATTTAAAATTTACAAATGCAAATAAGTACTTATTGTCGAAAGTTTCAAAATAATTTTAGGCCTACAAAATTTAATTGAGATTATTTTACCATACTGCTCATTTAATTTAAGTCTGTGGTAGGTATTTGTTTTGAGTTTTATTACGTAAACAGCAAAGAGTCGTCGTCGAGGAGTGTTCCCAGATGCGGAGACGGAAGCGCGTGCAGCCACGCCCCGGACTCCGGCCTGGACACAGCGTTAAGCCTCGCCCTGTCCACTCCCACAGCCCCCCCGATCAGGCAATCGAACACCCTCCTCACCCTCACATCGTCCATGTATTATATTATATCTGAAGAATGAAACGACGAAATATAATAGATGATCAAACGAACTTTTCAAGCGAAGTGCGATCATTATAATATGAGTCGTTTCATTCGAAGACATAAGAACCCTCCCACCCAAATTATTCCCCTGAAGATTAAAGTTTTGCAATTTCTCTGAAAATAATGAGGTCTTAGGAATGGAGGATGGATTGGAAGGGTAGATTGAACGAATGAATGAACTGTAGGTTTAAAGGACTACCTTGTATTATATTATATCTTCGAATGAAACGACTCATATAATAATGATCGAACTTCGCTTGAGAAGTTTGTTTGATCATCTATTATTTTTAATTTTGAAGATTTGAAATTTACAAATGCAAATACTTATGTCGAAAGTTTCAAAATAATTTATGCCTACGAAATTTATTTGAGATTATTTCGCCATACTGCTAATTTAATTTAAGTCTGTGGTAGGTATTTGTTCTGGGTTTTATTGGTGACTTTGTATATTTTTGTTTCCTCGCCTAATGCATTGTAAAACATTGTATGACATACGTGCGGAAGGCAATTACCAACTCGTGTCGGTTTAAAACACTCGCTTACGCTCTTGTTTAAAATCACCGCCACTCGTTGGGAATTGCCTACTTTCCGCACTTGTATCATAAATAACTATTATTTGGAAATTGCCTTCCGCACGTATGTCATACAACGTTTTACAATGCATTAAGCGAGGAAACAAAAATATACATAATAAAACTCAAAACAAATACCTACCACAGACTTAAATTAAATGAGCAGTATGGTAAAATAATCTCAAATAAATTTTGTAGGCCTAAAATTATTTTGAAACTTTCGACAATAAGTACTTATTTGCATTTGTAAATTTTAAATCTTCAAAATTAAAAATAATTATGTTCCTGACTCCTAATTTTTATTCTATAGACTTACCAATCGTTACCAATTGCTTGACAAAATTAAAAAGTTTATAAAAAGTTTGGACCATTAATTGGCGGGAACTCTAAGATGAGCTAAGAGTACAGATCTATACTTATCTGTGGCGCGCTGCGGCGCGCGCATTGCAAGGTCCGAATTACTTGCTTAATTATGTTAACCATGATCGTATTTTTATTCTAAGACCTTATAATAAATAAACTGTTTCATGTACTTCTGTTTTATATTTTAACTATAATAAATCTTTAATTATTAACTTAGTTTCGTCAAATGTTTTATAATTTGCGCAAAGCTGAATTATAAAGTCACACCTCTTTGGTATCATTCTGTTAAACACTAGTTTGGACACAACTTTTTGACATTTAGTAAATTAAAAAACTACTTTTCCACACGCGTGTGGAATAAGATATCCATATATTTTTTTCCACACACTTGCGAATTCGTGCTAAAAATACTAACTTTCTATGAACATGTTGACCCACATCAAAGTGCACTTTCCGAGCAACTGCATTGTAAATAACTATTATCTACACATATATCATAGGTCCAAATGCGTTCAGAAACCGTAGAAAATGACCAGCATTTCAGCACGTCGTCGCCTCCCCCGCCAACCACCTCCACTAGCAGGTCCTGTAGTAGTAAAGTAATAGTATAGACTTTTCGATATCGAATTCATTTTTCGAATTTGACGACCAACGTAATTTACAATCATAGTGAAATAAAACGGATCACTCACGTATATAAGTCGAGTTCAGTCCGACATGTATAATTAATAATGTGGTTTTTTTTTACAAAAAAAAAACAGTCAAATTAGTGACAGGTATGGGTATGATATATGCCTTCGGCTTCTGAACCCATCTTAGAGTACTTATAATATGTGTGTAGATAAAGTAATGTATGCAACTCCACATAATTAGGCCTTAAAACACTCATTATGTTCGGGATCGTTGTAGATTTGATGGGAAATTTGATAAAAGTCACTGATAATTACAATAATGAATTTATTACTTTAAACTTGATAAACTAAGGTAAAAATGATACTGCTGCCTTGATGACCGAACGCGGACTGCTCGCGCACGCGTCGCTTTATAATGCAATTAATAAGCCGATGAAGTGAATTTGATGAGTTAGCTTTAATGGACGTGCGTAGCTCGTACATGCTCCCGAGCGAGAGATGAGGATTAAGAAAGCGATGCTAAAGTTACCTAATGATACTTAAGAGCTAGACATGATGATGGGCATTTTTCTTATATTTATTATTTCTACCAATATTAATAACCCGTGATTTACATACAAGATGATATAAACAATATTGATTAATTCTAAGCACTGTCAGACTCTGGCAGAGTATGTATAGAACGTAGTATAGGCGATGTGCCTCGATTAAATTTTAGAACGCGCGGGTTCGCCGACGGTGTGAACCTTTTATCGACACTACACTGCACTTTCACGTTTTTGGCACAATCATCACACTGAAAACACTGTACACTGACACTGCTGGTGTGGGAGGGCTCCGGCCCCCCCGCGGGCTCGGGCGCTGCCGGCGGCGGCGAGCGGCCCCCGCGAGCGCGGCGCACGCGGTGGGTCACGTACAACACCGCGACCAATAACATTATTCCGAACATTACGTAGATAGCCGAATAATGATGGACGTCATTATATGATACTTCATTCATTATAGGGTCGGATTTTTTCATTGCGTCTATTTGCTGTCTGATATCGAGCAACTGGTCGTCATTCGTTTTCGTAATTTTACTAACAGTCGCGTCATTGTATGATACGTTATTTCCTAGTGATATGTTAAGTAAATATGATATGATATGTTGAGTAAATGTGATATGTTGAGTGTAGTGGTTTATTGGGGAAATTTTCGGAGTCTCAATATAAGTACTGATATCAATGGCACTTTTCTCTTGTTTGTGTGCATAAACAATAAAGTCAGGTGACTTGATAAGGCAACCTTGACCTACGGTGAGTAAGCCCGCGCGTGTCAGCTGCCGCTCGTTATTTGATCGTCGCACAGAAGCTTCAGTTGACATTGTTCGCAACAGAAGTAGAAATATTCATTAATATTATTTAATTCCGTCCACTTGTTTATGCAGGGGAAGCTCACGGTTTTACACGTTTTTGATTCAGGTTCTTTTTCGCATAGACTTTGATCATCCGTCATATGAAAAATACGTTTTCTAAGGTAACATAAAATTATATCTGGACTGCGTTGCATACATGATCTTATGTCATTGTCGGTTATCGGTATGAGAGCGTCTTTCTTGAGATTGATTGCAGCGTAATCTGATATCGGAATTACTTTAATCATTTCGCTGCCTACATTGAGAGGTACAGGGATGAGCTTAAAGACTTCATACATGTCTCTTCCAATCAATGGAATCTTAATTTCTATGATTAGGTATTTCGGGGATAAGCTCGCACGAACTCTTAATAAGTTGTAAACTTCTGATATATTAGAGTTATCAATAGGTGTTGATAAATCCTTTGGTAGTTGCCCTGATATTATGTTTAGTTCATGTCTCAGTTGATCAGGGGCAAGAAGGTGAAAATTGAATTTTCCATTATATATATTTGTGACTGTATCTAAAAGCATGTCCTGCATGTTCTTCAAGTTAAACAATAAATTGTTTGCTATCATTGCCGATTCAATAAAATCGATTGTAATCGAAAGGTTGTGTACCTCTGACTTCACTTGGTAGAGAGAGTTACCCATAGAATTTAATATCTGATTAATGTACTTATGATGCTTCGTCATACTTTCTTCCGTTCGCTTTAATAGATTAAATTCAGCTTCTATTACCGAGGTCTGGTTTTTCCATAACGCTGCTAAGTGATTTTCATTTCTCTTGATATTCATGATATCCCTTTCGTATTTTTCGGCGAATTGGCTGTCTAAAACGCCAAACAAGCTATTTGCTATATTACCGATGCCGTTAATGAGGCCTCGTTTGTGACGTCGTCCGTTTGCATTTGATTGATAATCTGTTAATATTTTATTGTAGTGTTGTAGGTCATTGAAACCATGTTGTAGTTGTAATATGATTCCGCTGCAATGGGATCGGCTGTTTATAGTAGAACATATGTTCCCTAAGTAATCTAAGTACTTAGAGAGTGCGATGCTGCCTTCTTGATATGGAGATTTGTCATAGTAGACGACTAGGCGCCAGTGGTCTCGAATTAAGTGCATGTTTGTGACGGTGTCGAAATAAATACTATTGTTGTTTTTAAGTGGTAGTACATTGTATGCTGCTTGAGTTGTAGGTACGATAGCTGTGAAGAATAATAATAAGGTCAAAGCTATTTTTGACAAACTCGTTTTATGTGGTGTAACGTGGTCATTTCATTATTGAATAAGTTATAGTCTGAGAAGTGCAGAGTAGCGACATCTAGTGATGCTCATAGAAAACACTATCTGGGAAAATAGTTTTGGTTCAAAGATTGCATGTAACTCCATCTAGCGCTACGTAGTGCCATCCGCACGTTATGTTTATATAATTGGTTAAATAAAAACCTTACAACTACATTAATTAAAGCAGGACAAGACAAAGTAGCGTAACGGTTTAAAAATGCAAATAGGTTTTTATATTTTGGAAAAACAAACTTCAATTTAAGGTCGTAGAGTTGTTTTGTCTATGACAGGAGAGCTGTCAGATTTTGGCGTGGAAAGATGATTTGGCAATTTTCGGGTCTCTGCAGCGTGGTGGATGAATTTTGATTCTGGTGGAGTTTTGAAACAAAAAAAATTCATAACTTTGAGTTGAAGAGGTAAAGGGAGACCCCGAGATGGCGTGAGCCCGGAGTAGATGAAATAAATTTGGCACCAGCAAGGGTAAGTGTCTCTGCTGGAGAGATCAAAAATTGGGTTTGCTTTGCGGCATGGAGTTTATTCTACTGATGTATTTTGTTTCAGCCAGCTTAACTTAACCATGTTTCACAAAAAGAAGTTAGTCTACAGCCAGCGGACCATCCTTAAATAGCGGCGGGAATGGGTCAGCACTACAGGTATATAAAAAGAAAAAAAGTGTTTATTTTGTTGTTTGCATCCACTAGATAGAGCCGCCATTTTGTGATGGTGTATAGTAAGCCACCTGAACTCATGGGAGTGTTTTGTTTCAGCTGAATGGGATTTTCATTTTTATATAAATAGAGTTGAAATACTGAGGGAGCACCCCGGTAGTTGGAAACTTGTTCAGGAGCTACACATCAGGTCAGATCCAATCTAGATAAGTGTGATGTCCCTTTAAGTAAGACTATCGAGCTAATTCTCACATTAAGTTCAGGTAGAAATCATTGTGGTATGATTTTCTCATAATTTAAGTTCCTTTTCAAAATATGCTTTATGACTGAATCCAGGCCATAGTAGAACCCTAGACGACCTCTACCAAATTTTGCAAGTTGTATACCTTATTTAATGCTCACCTTTAAATAAAGGATTCTGATTATGAACATTTCTGTTGTTTGTTTCATTTACAAACTTTGTCACCCAAAACATACTGAGCTATCCGACACCTTCTGCTTATACTAATTCACCAGGGTGACAAATGGCGCCCACTTTACTGTTTATGGCTTGGATTCTTTCCTTTTTGTAAGTTGACAGGCATACTTACCACGGTGGTTATCTGCATGTACATTTTGTTAAATGGTTGCTGTTGCTGAAGTGAACAAGACAATTTGTTGAGATAATTTTGTTGTGTACTTGCTGGTGTACAAATTTATGTGTGGTGTTTTTGTTTTATGTAAAGTCCTACACTGTATGTCAAATATATGTATCTAAGGTGTGTTAGATGAAGCTTGCTGCACTGCAAATAATTTGCCCTTTGTTGGCTGGTTTTCGAACCTCTGACTCAACTGCATAAAATACTTAATTATTTATTATCAAGAACAATCCAAAATGCTTTTGCATACTAAGTAAAAATAGCTTACAAATCATAGCCTCTTTTGTGTAACTAACTATTTGCAGTACCTGGAAACTACATGTTTTGTAATATTTCTCAGTAATTTTAGTCTGTCCCAGGTAAATAAAAAAAAAAAAACAAGACATTTATTTTAAAATAACTTAATATAGCAACATTTGTTTCACAGTGAGCAAGTTAAATAAAACATTTTTTATTTAAACAACAAATTGGTTCCGCTAAGTGGCTGCACAGAACATTTTATATTATAGAAACAATAGGAACATACAACATTTATATACCTGGTTGGGAAATATACTTTTAACCTAATTATCTAGACTAAGCGGCTGTTTATGGTGGCCAAAAGGTGTTAATGCTGCATTGTGAGATAAATAACAGGCTGAAATTCTGACAAAGAATAATACTGGTGTACAATTTATTCATTGACATACCTACCTACCTATGCTTGTTTTGGAAATTTTGTTATTACCTTGTAAAGGAAACCATACCACAGTCATAGTAAAGTAAATTTTTTTTTTTATCAGAAAACTAAAAACAGATTTATTTACACTTAAAAGTTTGGTTCTGGCAAAAGGAAATTTCATTAATTGAAAACATGAGTAACAGGGAGATCCAAGTACTGCCCTCTTAAAGGATGAAATTGCTTATGAGATATTAATTAGATCAGAAACC
The DNA here is from genome assembly GCA_963691665.1 of Clepsis dumicolana. Taxonomy (NCBI): domain Eukaryota; kingdom Metazoa; phylum Arthropoda; class Insecta; order Lepidoptera; family Tortricidae; genus Clepsis; species Clepsis dumicolana. The sequence goes on along the minus strand of OY829534.1, from coordinate 4,391,238 downwards.
CCTGCTGCAAATGTAGTTTCTATGAAAAAACAATTAAAAGAATTGCTAGAAGAATGCCCCTCAGAAATAATACAGGACACAGATTATGAGCCGGAGCCGGAGCTGAAAATTGTTGCTGCAAAGCTAAGTTTATTGGTTGCTTTGGTTGATAAGGCTGACAAGACAGGTGACAAGCATACACTGGTTAGGTCCAAGGCTTTAGCAAATCATTTATATCACAGGATAGGTCGTGTATCAACTAATGACAAATCATTGCTGCAAAACAAGACACAGTTAGTTACATCATTAATTCAGCTTTTAGATAAAATTGATAGTTGGTCATCGAGCGCTGAGGAGTACCAAGATGCAGTGGATCGTCAGGTGACAGTAGTGGAGTGCTCAAGTGATAGAAATTTGTCAAAATGGAATGTGAAATTTGATGGAAATTCAGACCCAAGATTGTTTCTTGAGCGGCTCGACGACTATAGATGTTCCACTGGGGTTTCTTTTGACAGGTTCTACAAGTCTGCAGTTCTATTGTTCACAGGAAAGGCATTAATATGGTACAAAGGCATTAAGTCGGACGTGTCAAGCTGGCAGCAATTGCGAAGTTTGTTGTTAGACGAATTCGAGGTTGTTGATTATGATTACAGACTTAAAGGCGAGATTCGTGCTCGTACTCAAGGCATCGATAAACCGATTTCAATATATTTTGCGGTCATGCAGCGTTTGTTTTCACGTTTAAAAGAACAAATGTCTGAGTCAGAGAAGTTGGAAATTTTGTTTCACAATGTAAGGCCCAGTTTTGGCCAACAGTTAAGTTTAGGCCAAATTGATTCAATTCAGCAATTGAAGGACACTTGTAGGAAGATTGAAGCAGCTCAGCAGCGGGCTGCGTTGTTTACGGAACCCGGGAAATCCAGTACTGTTATTATGGGTCCGGATTTCCAATACAAACCAAGACCCAAACAACATTCGGTGGCGGTTGTGAATCAGTCTAGCACATCTAACGTCCATAGGGACAATCATTCTGGTACAAACATATTACGGTGTTATAAATGCGGTAAAGGAGACCACAATTTTAAGACCTGTAAAGTAAAGCCATCTCAAGTACGATGTTTCGGGTGCGGTAATTTAGGTTATACAGTTCGAACTTGTCAAAAGTGCAAAGACGTGTCAATGTCAAACAAACGTCAACCGCGGAGCGATGCGTGCACGAAGCATGCTAACAACAATAAAGCCAGCCATTCAAAAAACTAAATTATAGGAACCGTTGCTTTATTAATAAAAGTGCTAAGGAAAAATCCTATCGTTTCAGATCAGTGGCATCGGTTCTATTTTCAACAAATAAAAATGATATTAGGCCATACTTAAAAGTTGCAATAAATGACTTATACGTTATTGGGTTGTTAGATTCGGGTGCTGGTATTTCTATTCTGGGTAACGATGCACATTTACGGTTACAAGACTATGGTTTTACATTACAAAAATCTGCCAATAATACATGTAGTGTCGCTAACGGCATAGTGCTAAATAGCATCGGGTATATGTATATTCCGTTAACATTCAAAAAGATGACGAATGTAATTAAGTTTTATGTTATTCCGTCTGTGATATCAGACGTGATTTTCGGTTGTGACTTCTGGAAGACCTTTGGATTGGCACCAGAAATTTTCGATTCCGTAGATTATAGACAAGCTCCCGACACATTTTGTAGTTCAGTAAATCCAGGACAAGTACACACTATTCAGGCTTTTGACACACTCAATGCACCACAACAGCAAGCAGCAAATGTGGTTATAAACAAGTTTAGGAATATTAGTACGGAAAAGGTAGGGTTGGGTAGGACATCACTCATTCAGCACGTCATAGACACAGGTGACGCCGCACCAATAAAAACTAGGCAGTATCCACTCTCTCCTGAGAAGAAAAAAGCCTTAAGTGCCGAGTTGGATAAAATGCTCGATTTAGACGTAGTAACACCAAGTGAAAGTCCGTGGAATGTGCCGGTGTTATTGGTGCCTAAACAAAACGGCAAGTGGCGTTTCTGTCTCGATTGTAGAAAATTAAATTCCGTTACTAAGGGTGATTCTTATTCTATACCGTTTATCCCTCAAATTTTGGACAGTCTTAAACAAGCAAAGTATTTATCCTCGATTGACTTAAGTTCCAGTTTTTGGCAGGTGCCCTTAGCAAGCGATTCGCAGGAGAAAACTAGCTTTACCGTTCCGGGTCGCGGGTTGTTTAAGTTTAAAGTTATGCCGTTCGGACTGTGTGGTGCTCCGGCACGACAACAAAGACTTATGGACATGCTCTTCAATCAGAATTTTTGTTGTGACATAGAAAACGGTTCAGTATTCTGTTATATTGATGACATAGTCATATGTTCATCGGATTTTGAAACTCATATAAAATTACTAGACCGTGTTTTCGATAAATTAAGGTCAGCAAATCTGACGGTAAATTTTGAAAAATGCAACCTATTCATGAAGTCACTTAAATATTTGGGATATGTGGTTGACGAGCATGGACTGAGAACTGATTCGGAGAAAGTTTCGGCTATTTTGAATTTTCCGACGCCAACATCGGCTAAAGAGGTGAAAGTTTTTCTGGGCACATGTTCCTGGTACAGGAGATTTATTAGAAATTTTTCGACTATTGCGGCACCGCTTAACAAACTGACCAGCAAGAAAGTTCAGAAGTTTGAGTGGAACGACGACGCTGAAACCGCGTTTAAACAATTGAAAAACGCCTTAGTCACAGCTCCTGTACTAGCAACACCTGATTTCGATAAACCTTTCATGGTACATTGTGACGCTTCCGCGTACGGTTTGGGAGGCATGATCACGCAGGAGATTGACGGCCATGACCATCCGATAGCTTATGTTAGTAGATCTTTAAATAAGTGTGAAAGAAACTACAGTGCAACGGAGAGGGAAGCTCTGGCCGTCATTTTCGCTGTTGAAAAATTCCAATCTTATTTGGGCTCTAGGCCGTTTAAGGTGGTCACAGACCATTCGTCACTCAAATGGTTCCTCAATTTAGAAAATCCGACAGGTCGACTGGCAAGGTGGGGAGTCAGATTGTCTCAATATAATTTGGAAATAGTACATCGTAAAGGTACAGACAATGTGGTTCCGGATTGCTTGTCGAGACTAATACATATTAACACCATTAATGTCGGAGACGGAGTGGGAGACGAATGGTATGAGAAGTTGTACAGGGGTTGTGTAGACTTTCCCAAGAACTACCCAAATTACTGTGTGAGGGATAACAAGCTGTTCCGTTTTAGTAAAAGCAAGTATAGCCTGATTAGTGAATTCGAGTGGAAAGAAGTGGTAGCAAAGAAAGACAGACAGGACATTATAAAGGAAAATCACAATGAGCCTACGGCCAGTCATTTCGGTGTATTCAAGACGCACAGGCGTATAAGTCTTAGGTATTACTGGCCCGGTCTGTACAAAGATGTGGTTGACTTCGTAAAGAGTTGTAGAGTTTGCTCTGCGTATAAACATTCCACTAAGACAACACCAGGTGAGATGGGTAAACCAAAAGTTTGTTCGAGACCATGGCAGGTTGTCTCAGCAGACATAGTTGGTCCAATGCCCAAATCGCGGTCTGGCTACACTAACCTATTAGTAGTCACGTGTTGTTTTTCAAAATTTACCATTTTGTGTCCGTTACGTCGTGCGACAAGTGCTCTGGTGGCTAAAAATTTCGAGAATTTTGTGATATTGGTACATGGCGCTCCTGAAACCGTACTAGTAGATAATGGAGTACAGTTTACGGGATCGGAGTTCCGCCAGATGCTGAAAAAATACAACGTTCCAAAATTACACTACACACCAAGATATACCCTGCAAGTCAATCTTGTGGAGAGATACAATAAAACGGTGATGACAGCTGTAGCCTCGTACGTTGAGGAGAACCATCGGACCTGGGATGAGCAGCTACGTAAAATACAGTTTGCAATAAACAGCGCTGTAAACGAGTCCACCGGTTTCTCCCCATTTTTTATGGTCCATGCAAGAGAGCCTGTCATCAACGGTACCTTTTACAAGGACACCGACAAGGAGTATGAGCCTGGTATGCCGCGCGACGAGTATGCGGGACATTTCGGTTGCCTAAAGGACATTTTTGTGAAAGTACGTGAGAATCTGTTGCAGGCTCATGCCAAGAACGCCACGTACTATAACCTTAGGCGCAGACCAGCGAAATATTCCGAGGGAGATATTGTTTGGAAGTCTACATACACACAGAGTGATGCTTCGAAATACAAAATGGCTAAATTAGCGCCTAAGTATGAGAAATGTCGGGTGAAAAGGGTTCTTTCTCCACTTGTTTATGAATTGGAGAGGCTTGACGGTCATCCAATTGGTGCGTGGCATGTAAAAGATCTAAAATGTTAAACACTATACATATTCAGCAAGCCAAGTAGTTCGCGTGAAGATAATTAGTATCGACACTGGACTGAATGCAAGGGTGTGATAATTGACTAAGAGGCAATTACTACAAGTGTGTGAAAAAGGTTAGATTGACAGAAATATAAATTTAATAGATGGACTAGCAAGGATCACATGTGTGTGTGCGGGGTAACTAACGAGGTAGGTAGTTAAAATAAATCCAAAATTTAAGAGATATATATCGATGTTCGAGAAAAATAAAATTCAGGAAACTTAAACATAGTTACAACCGCAAACACACAGAAGAAGGATAACATGAATGATGAATAAGTTTGAAGTATGAAAGGGTAAGGAAGGAAAAAGAATGCTTGCTGTCTGGTTAAAAATGTGGCGTGTTAACATTTAAACAGATCGATGTTGTTCATGTTTCGAGCTGAAATGCAGAACTAAAAATTGGTTCCGCTAGAGCCAATACATTAGTGTGTTTGGTAAGATTTGGTTATGTTCAAATCCTTAAGGGTGTAGGCACTTGATCTATATTTTGGTAAAGTGACGTCGATGTCCAATAATTTCATAAATAGGAATATAAGTTCGTTATTCTGATAACTAGGCTTAGGACAAAGAGATTACGATACTCAAGTGAGTAGCTCGGTTGAGCAAATTCAAGTAGCAAATAGCTAGTAAGTCACTTTAAGTAGCCATAGTTACTCGTAGGTCTAGCAAGAGCTTGTGTTGCAACCTATCACTCGCGATGATAGGTGGCAACGATGCCAAGAGTAAACCGTGTGATCTTAACAAAGTTCTTACGAATTTCGTTTAAACATGTTTGTACATTCAGCATGTTAGGTGCTTCGCCACATAAAAGTTTTTTTGTTAGGATAAAATAACTTAATAGTAAGGTTTAACTAACAAGTATAGGTTAGTAGCTTAAGATAAAGTCTGGACAAGCAGGAGATATTTCATGGTGTGCTACACTGGTCCCGACTGTTCGGTTTGTTGTTGGAAGAAGGGTCACAGTAAGGAGGTAAGGCTTTGAGAGTAAGGGCTTTGGACACATTTGTGTTTTAGTGAATATAACGCTCATTTACTGAGACATTGTACTGGTGTTTAAGTTCTTACGATTCGTAAGCTAAAAATTTGGTTGCTTTCTCGTAGGTCATGGTAAAACATGTTTGCTGTCAGGTCCTTAGGATTGATAGTAATGATGCCAAGAGTGCTTAACATTTTTTTATTGTGCTTGCATTATTTGCATTGTCAAATAATTATCAACGATAGGTAGAATAACGCTACATTATCATAGTCTAGTGGTAGGAAGTTGATTAATTTTAATATGGTTCGGAAAAAAAAAGTATTATGAATGAAGAACATTAGTCCTAACGAAAGATTTTTTTTTCAGGGTTGTGAAACTTATGAAAAGAACTTCTGCTAGATATTTCTAAGGGTTTACAAGTACTTATTAACTTAAGTAAATATCTTGTTAAACAAGTTTAAAAATAATTTGGAATTGCATGATTTAGAAATACAATAAATTTCTGATAATAATATAGCTAACCTTTAGCTAGAGCTAAAGGGATTAGTTGTGATAAATAGGATTCTGGACAGGGTTTTTTTTCCGGAAAATGGCACAAAACTTGGATAGAGAGTGGTAGTGAGAGAAGGGTTTCTGTATTAATTAATATTGAGATTTTTTTTTCTCTATTTATAAAGGTCTGGTTACACTGTCTGCAGGTTGGTCAGAGAGGTCACTGGGGGCAGCGACTTTTTTTTTGGGGAGGGGGTATTGTAACGTGGTCATTTCATTATTGAATAAGTTATAGTCTGAGAAGTGCAGAGTAGCGACATCTAGTGATGCTCATAGAAAACACTATCTGGGGAAATAGTTTTGGTTCAAAGATTGCATGTAACTCCATCTAGCGCTACGTAGTGCCATCCGCACGTTATGTTTATATAATTGGTTAAATAAAAACCTTACAACTACATTAATTAAAGCAGGACAAGACAAAGTAGCGTAACGGTTTAAAAATGCAAATAGGTTTTTATATTTTGGAAAAACAAACTTCAATTTAAGGTCGTAGAGTTGTTTTGTCTATGACAGGAGAGCTGTCAGATTTTGGCGTGGAAAGATGATTTGGCAATTTTCGGGTCTCTGCAGCGTGGTGGATGAATTTTGATTCTGGTGGAGTTTTGAAACAAAAAAAAATCATAACTTTGAGTTGAAGAGGTAAAGGGAGACCCCGGGATGGCGTGAGCCCGGAGTAGATGAAATAAATTTGGCACCAGCAAGGGTAAGTGTCTCTGCTGGAGAGATCAAAAATTGGGTTTGCTTTGCGGCATGGAGTTTATTCTACTGATGTATTTTGTTTCAGCCAGCTTAACTTAACCATGTTTCACAAAAAGAAGTTAGTCTACAGCCAGCGGACCATCCTTAAATAGCGGCGGGAATGGGTCAGCACTACAGGTATATAAAAAGAAAAAAAGTGTTTATTTTGTTGTTTGCATCCACTAGATAGAGCCGCCATTTTGTGATGGTGTATAGTAAGCCACCTGAACTCATGGGAGTGTTTTGTTTCAGCTGAATGGGATTTTCATTTTTATATAAATAGAGTTGAAATACTGAGGGAGCACCCCGGTAGTTGGAAACTTGTTCAGGAGCTACACATCAGGTCAGATCCAATCTAGATAAGTGTGATGTCCCTTTAAGTAAGACTATCGAGCTACTTCTCACATTAAGTTCAGGTAGAAATCATTGTGGTATGATTTTCTCATAATTTAAGTTCCTTTTCAAAATATGCTTTATGACTGAATCCAGGCCATAGTAGAACCCTAGACGACCTCTACCAAATTTTGCAAGTTGTATACCTTATTTAATGCTCACCTTTAAATAAAGGATTCTGATTATGAACATTTCTGTTGTTTGTTTCATTTACAAACTTTGTCACCCAAAACATACTGAGCTATCCGACACCTTCTGCTTATACTAATTCACCAGGGTGACAGTGGCTTGGCTTGTTCTTTTTCCTTAGGAGGGGTGTCTGGTGTGGAGGTTTCATGTTTATCTTGATAGTCGTCTTGTATTTGCGCATGGGTAGGTAATACTGATAGCTTGATAATGGGACGCTTGATATATCCATTTTTTGTTTTGAGTGTTACGACTCTTAGGTGTCCGTCTTTTCCAGGGTGTCGCTCGATTACTCTACGTAGAGCCCACTTTCCAGGTGGTAGATTATCATCCTGGATTAGTACGATATCGTCAAGGTTGATATTTCTTTGGGGTGTTTTCCACTTGCTTCTTGATGAAAGTTGGGTAAGATACTCACGGCTCCATCTTTCCCACACGTCTTTGATTATTTTTTGGACTAGATGCCATCTCGTTCTTAAATCTCTTTCGGTGTCGTAGATTGTAAGATTGGGTCCGCTAGATAGAAAATGCGACGGAGCCAGAAAATTTAAATCATCTGGATCCTCCGTTAAGGTGCAGAGAGGACGAGAGTTTAGGCACGCCTCTAACTGCGCTAGCAAAGTGCTAAACTCTTCATAGGTCAGTCTTTGCTCGCCTATCACTCTCTTGAGATGGTGTTTGAGGCTGCGTACGGATGATTCCCAGAGACCTCCTGCTTAAGGCCATGCTGGTGCATTGAAATGCCAAGTGATCTCCATTTCTGCTATATTTGATTTCAACTCGTTTAGTTCTTGCTGAAGTATTTTATTGGCTCCTATGAAATTTGTACCCTGGTCGCTGTACATGTGTCCCGGGGTGCCTCTTCTAGCGGCCATCCTGCGCAACGCCGCGAGAAAAGCTGAGGACGTTAAATCTGAAACGAGTTCTAAGTGTACGGCCTTTGTTGCCATACAGACGAATACAGCCACGTACCCTTTATTAGTCTTGATGCCCCTGCCCTTGTTGGCCTTGATGGATACGTGCCCTGTGTAATCTACGCCAGTGTGGTAGAACGGGCGTGTTGGGTTTATCCTGGCAGGTGGTAAATCGCCCATCATTTGATGCTGTTTACTTGGGGTATGTCTTCTGCATTTTACGCAGAGACGTATCCTCTTCTTGATAGCTCTGATGCCTCCAAGTAGCCAGTATTTTTGCCTCATGAGTGCTGTTGTTACTTTGGGTCCACCGTGATATGTTAGTTTATGCGACTGATCGATGATAAGGTCTGCTAATCTTGTGTTTTTGGGTATTATCATGGGGTGTTTCATATCAGGGTGTATGTTGGCGAATCTCAGCCTGCCCCCGACTCGTAGCATGTTGTCTTGATCAATGATCGGGTTCAATGATATAAGCTTGCTTTTGCTGTCTATAGGTTTTCCTGATTTTAAGTTTCGAATTTCATCTGAGAATTCATCTTGCTGTACTTGACGTATTATGATATTCCTTGCTGTTTGAAGTTCTTTTACTGTGAGGTATTCAGGTTTTTTGTTCTTGTTGCTAAATCTAAGTACCCATGACAGTATTCTGATAGCTTTCGTTAAGGAGCTGAACCTCTTCAGAAGTTCCGTAACGATTTCATCTTTTGATGCTTGTGTGATATTTACTTGCTTGATTTTCTTGATATCTTGATTTGTTGTGTAATTCTTTTTCTCTGTGTCTATTGGAATATATGTTGGTAGGCAGGCTGGACCTTGCCACCACAAGGTATGCTCCTTTAATTCAGAAGCCATCAATCCCCGACTCCCGCAATCTGCGGGATTTTCCTTTGATTTAATGTAGCGCCAGCAGTCAGCTGGCATGGTTTGAGTTATTTGTCTAACGCGGTTGGCGACAAATGGTTTCCATTTATCTGCATCTCCGTTGAGCCAGGCTAAAACTACCATGGAGTCCACCCAACCGTAAATCTTGATATTATAATTATTGATGCAAGTCTTGATTTTATCCATTAGCTTTGTAAGGTAAGTAAGAGTGCTCCGCTGAGTTCTAGGCGGGGTAATGATTTTTCTTTGTTTAATGGAACTAATTTTGATTTTCCCGCTACAAGAACTATTCGGGACTTGTTATTTTTGGTGGTTTTGCAGAATACAACGCACGCATATGCTTTAGTGCTGCTGTCGCTGAAGCCATGTAATTCGATCGTGTCATTCTCAGACGTGTTTAACCATCGAGGTAGTTGTATTTCGTTTATTTCTTCAATATCTTCCCTGATTGCCTTCCATTCCTTGTAGATTTTGGGTGGTATGGGTTCGTCCCATTCGAGGTTTGTATGCCACACTGCTTGAAACATAATTTTTAATTTGGTCGTTAATGGTGTCAACCAGCCTAGGGGGTCAAACAGTTTTGATAGATCTGATAAAAGTGTCCTCTTGGTTACTTTCGTATCTGTTGTAGGTATCTTCGATTCAAACATAAAGTTGTCTTGTATTGGATTCTATTTAAGGCCTAAAGTTTTTGTAGACTCTGCTTGTTGAAAGTCAAAATTTTCTTGATATTCTTTATCACAACTGACGCCTTCCAATAACTCTTGCGAATTTGCTTTCCATTTTCTTAGGTTGAAACCTCCTCCTTTTAGTAAATTTGTGATATCTTCTTGTAAATTTTTTGCTTCTGCCAAAGAGTGTGAGCCATGTAAGAAGTCGTCCATGTAGAAGGACTCTTCAAGAGCTTTAGGGGCTCGACTGTTTGGATACTTGTCTTTATCGTCGTTAGCTAGCTGTCTCAGCGTCGTCATGGCTAAGAACGGGGCTGCTTTGGTGCCGTATGTAATTGTGGTCAGTTGAAATGCTTCTAGAGATCTTGTTTGATTATCGCGCCAAATAATTTTTTGTAGCTGTTGGTGACCGAGATGGACCCAAATTTGCCTAAACATTTTCTCAATGTCGGCGGTATATGCGAATTTATATTGCCTCCACTTGATGATGAGGCTCTGTAAATCTTGCTGTAAATTTGGACCCCTGCGCATTGCATCATTTAAACTACAGCCGGTCGATGTTTTTGCTGACGCGTTAAAAACGACACGTAAGCGAGTAGTTGATGACTCGTTCCGTTCGACGCAGTGGTGAGGTAAATAAACTTCGGGTGTCAAGTTGCTGTTAGCAACTTGAGCGACTGTCATATGACCTAGCTTCAAATACTCGTCGATAAATGATTTATATTCTTTCGCAATGTCCGCGTGCTTGTTAAACTTTCGTTCTAATTGATAAAACTGAGCAATAGCTTTTGATTTTGACTCTCCAATAGTTTCTTGAAACTCTGGTTTTAATGGAAGATATACTTCGTACCTGCCATCCTCTCGTCTCGTAGTAGAGTCTTGATAAAAATTTACGCATGCTTGATCTTCTTCTGATAAATTTTGTGTTTCAGCGATATCCTCAATTTCCCAGAATTTTTGAATATCGCGTAAATCGTTGATTACTACATTACAGTGAAATGACGTCACGTTGCCACTTAATATCCAGCCTAACTGCGTCTGTTGTGCAGTAGGCAGGGTGGAATTTTCTCTACAAATGCCATCCATTAAAATTTGACAGTACACATCTGCCCCTAGCAGAATATCTACGGGTCTACTCTTATAAAATTCGGGGTCAGCCAGCTTGATCTGTTCGAGGTACGACCAATTTGGTATCGGGATGGTGCAATTGGGCAAGTTCTTGATTAAATTTTTCATGATAAACACGTTAGTTTGGAACGTGAAGTCATTGATCATGGAGCAGCATTTTAACGTTGACATTCCTTTGCAACTACTTTCTTTAGTTCCTATTCCGGTGATAACTCCCATGCACCTTTCGCGGGGGAGTTTCAGAAATTGGGCTGCGCGCTCCGTGATCAAGGACGTTTGAGAGCCCTGGTCTAAGAGTGCTCGTATTTCTTGATAAGTACCGTCTGCGGCTTGGACCTCGATGACCGCTGTGGCTAGTAGTACCTCTGAAGGCTCATTTTGTGTAGCCACGTGATTATTGCTACGTACTTGATTTGACGCGGCGGCCGATGGACTTGGCTCTGACCTACTTATTACACGAGGTGGTGTCGAATGGCTGTACGTGAATGCCTCGTGTAAGATAGAATTATGCTCTTTTTTACACTCGCGGCACCTCTTATCCGACCGACAAGGGTTCCCGAAATGATTGTAAAGACAATTGGCGCATAAGTTTAATCTTCATACAGTGTTTTTCTTGATATTTGGTGGCATGCCTAAAAATTTCTCACAATAATATATGTTACGTTCATTGTTGTCGCAAACTGGACACCATACCTTGGTGGAGTTATTGAATTGCGGGCCAAGCTTATACGGATTATTAACCTGAGCCCCAGACTTGTACGACGGAACCCCCCTAGTGCTTAATGTCGAGGGTTTATTATAGTTATTTGATTTTTGGTAGAAATTTCCTTGATATTTGGGGGCTGATACTTGCGCTTGATTACTGTAAGATGCTAATTTACTATCTTGTTTCCTTCTTGATGATTCTAGAGTAGTGAATTTTACTTCCAAAAAAGATAAAAAATCACTTAAGTGGGGTAACTCTCTTGGATTTTTCATTGACTCCATGTAATCATGATAAGTTTCGGAGTCAAGTTTCTGCGATAATAAATGTACGAGTAGAGGGTCCCATGATCCTACTTCGATCCCTAAATTCTTGATAGCGTTCAGACACTCGTGAGTAGTGTCGTGAATACGCTTGATGTGATTTGATGACTGCTGTTGTACATTCGGAATACCTAACAACGTATTAACGTGCGATGTAAAAATCATTTTTCGGTTATTGTATCTGTTTGTCAGGATATCCCAACAAACAATATAATTGTCAGAACTTATTTGCAGATGCTGTATGAGTCTTTCGGGCTCACCTCTAAGCTTACCCTTAAGAAATTGTAATTTCTGTGCATTTGATATCGACGGATTACTATGAATAGATTCTGTAAAAAGATCTTTAAAAGAAGTCCACTGGCTATAGTTGCCATTGAAAATTGGTATTTCCATCTTAGGGGTTGACTTTTCCCTGTAGGCGACGGACCAAATTTTCTTATTAATAGATTTTTTAATATTATTAAAACACTCCTCATACTCCGAAAACTCTTGTTCGTATGCCTTGTTAGTTCCATTTAATTCTGAGTCTAACTCCCAGTGCTGAGAGTCTATAGTTGCCCAGCGGGCTTGCAAAGTACGTAACAGGTCTTCAAGTTCCCATTTCTCAGAGACCAGCTCGAGATTAATGCTCTTAACCGTCCTCATGAAGGCCCTGAAATTGCTACCCTGCTTCCTAATCATGTCTTCTGTTTTGCTACTTGAACCTTTTTCTTGGCTATGGGGTGGGTTGTTAGACGTTGGATGAGGAGGAACAAAAGTTGGGGCTTTTATAATCGGCGTCCTAGGTCTTTCTGAAGCCGTCGACGTAGGACAATTTTTTATTGTCTCATAAATTAATTGCTGGCGGGCATTCACTTGACCATAAATATTCGTAGTGAAATAAACGTGCGATTTATCTTCAATTGGGCTTAACTTGATATGATTATTATTAAACTCTGTCCAATATTGATCTAAAGCTTCTAAACGTCTGCGTAAATAGTCAGGGGTTTTCCGTTCCGAACTATCTTTCTTAAAATTGCTAAAGAGTTGTTCTATTGTCTGGGAGATCTGCTCCTGAGCAGCAATTATCTCTTCAATGGTGGCCATGATAAATAAAAAGGAAAGATCTTACTTGATAATCTTCCTGTCGAAAACTTGATAACTTGCTTGATGATAACTTGATATGTAAGTTAGTTGCTGGTAACTCGTGCCCTCGCGATGTCCGCTAACGAGGAACACGAAGCTCGACGTGGACTGCTGACGTATTCCACGTGGCCGCAAACCGGAACCGCGAACGCGAAAAATGAGGTCACCTCACTCACGCCGAGATCCCGCTTTCCGTAAAGCTCGAAGGACCAATGTTCGGGATCGTTGTAGATTTGATGGGAAATTTGATAAAAGTCACTGATAATTACAATAATGAATTTATTACTTTAAACTTGATAAACTAAGGTAAAAATGATACTGCTGCCTTGATGACCGAACGCGGACTGCTCGCGCACGCGTCGCTTTATAATGCAATTAATAAGCCGATGAAGTGAATTTGATGAGTTAGCTTTAATGGACGTGCGTAGCTCGTACACATTATGTAGCAGTTGCATAAACTACTATTAATTGCACAGTTCTTGTTGTTTTCCTCATTTAATCACCCGTTAGGAGGCAACTCGGGAGGAACTGTGACACTGGCGCCTCATAATGTGGTTCTAGTACACGAATGAAAATCGAATTCCAATTTTTCTGTTTGGTAGTAGTTAGTGTGTGTTGTGGCTTACATTTGTAAAACGTTTTTCCTTTAATTTTTTTCGTAGGTTTTGCAGCTACTAAGGTGTACCAATTTAAATTCCTAGATTTTTTTTCAAACTTAACCTTCATTAAGTACTTGTACCTTATTCCCAGCCTATAAAATTGAGATGACACTTCCGTTTCCTACTGCGAACACGTGACTACCACGTGACTATCACGTGCCCCGTGCCGTTTTGCCGCTATTATCCCCTCCCTAATCCAGCGGCCAGGCTCGGTTGCGCACCGAGCTGGACTCATTGGCGTTCTGTTTCTTGTAGAAGCAACACGTATATTTTAGCTTTCTTCAAAAAGCAGATATTTTCTGCCATTATACGTGACTAGTTAGAATGGATAAAGATCAAAAGGGGACCCCTTGTGAGCGACCGCTGTCAGCGCTGTCGTACAGCGACGAACCGAGCTCGTTGACCAGTGGTAGCTCGTCGGAGCAGTCCCGCAGCAGGCGTAAGCGCCGCCGCCGAAGCCGTCGCCGAGTACACAGATTGGTAAAAATAGTAGGTAACTTGGCCAGAGAGGTAAGATCTTTACGTGACTCTTTTCAACCTAATATTGAAAACGATCCCGATGTTTTGTCGATTTGTGCCGATGACTATTTCGATGCACCCCCTGTAACTTCCGCCCATGTAGCTTCCGTCCCTGTCGCATCGGAAGAGGAGCTAAATAACGATATTAATTTTAAACTGGAAACTACCCTCAAGTCAGGTTGTGCAACCACATCTAAAGAGCATGCTGACATTTTAGACAAATTACAACACTTTAATACCACTAACTGGGTGCAAGTACGCTATATAGATGCCCAAAAAACATACGTATCTACCCCAGGGTTTACAGAGTTAGATAGTAACGACATGATTAAAACATTTGACCGTAACCGCGCTTTAGCTGTTACAGAAAAAACATTGGCTGCTGTTTCTCATGCCCTCATTATTCAAAATGAGAAGCTGAAGGAAGGTTTCGATACCTTATTATCTTGGTTACAGTCTGAAACTGAGGATTTGACAATAACAGCAATAAAGGATAAAATTAATAATATTTTTTCTGAGGGTGATTATTCGCGTATCCACTTAGATATGTTGCAGATAGTCTGTGGTCGTCGTGCAGACATTATACAGCAACGCAGGGACAGTGTTTTACATTTCGTCAAAGATCGATGCTTGAAAGAATCTCTGCGTAAAATCCCTCCCACTCAGGAACACCTTTTTGACGATAAGCGTTTTTCTGATTGGATAACTGGTAATGGTGGGATCAAAAAGGTGTTTTTTAGCCCACGCACTCCTGCGCAAGGAGCTACGGGCAAACGAGCTCTTGCGCAAAGAGTCTCTCAAGCGGAGCCTAAGAGATCATACGAGTAGCCGAGCTTCCGCGTGCTGCCGGGGCAGTCCACTAGCGCGTTCGTCCCGCCATCGCAAGACCGGAAACGTAAGTCTGGGTCGTTTCGTGCAGCAGCTCCAAACGACAAGTACTACAAGAACAAACATGGTAAGCGATCACAAAGACGCTACGATTGACTATGCTACGTTTCAGGCCGGACAGTTGATGCATTTTCTAAACAAGTGGAAGATGCTAGGAGCCCCCGAATACCTACTCAAAATCTTGTCGGGTTACAGAATACCATTTTTCAAAAAACCTCCTTTATTAAACCTATCTCGAATTTCATCAAAATTTTACACAAAAAACACCCCGGCGATGTACGATCAGTTCAAAATCTTGTTAGAACAGGGTGTTCTAGAACCAGCCCCATTGACTCCAAGCTTTGTATCAAATATTTTTCTGGTTCCAAAAAAGGGGGAGGGGGGCAGTTCGACCAGTATTCAACCTGAAAATGCTCAACTAATTCGTACACACGACAAAATTTCGTCTGGTAAATATGTACAAGGTCCCAGATTTTCTTCAACCGCAGGACTGGTTGGTAAAGCTAGATCTCCACAATGCATATTTCCATATACCAGTAACCGAGACACACCGGAGATTCCTGAGAGTTGTTTTTCGACCTCGGCTTTGGCAAATTACCTGCCTTCCCTTCGGCCTGTCGATAGCGCCAAAGGTCTTTTCATCTATAACCAACTGGATAGCTCAGGTGCTCAGGTCTCGAGGTATACGGGTTCTGATCTACTTGGACGATTTTTTCCTAGCATGTCAGAATCGCACACAGCTCTAAGAACAAGTAGGTCTCACAATGAATATATTGAAGCATCTGGGCTGGACTATAAATCACGAGAAATCCAGTCTCCATCCGCAGCGTGCCCTGGAATTTCTAGGAATTCACTGGGATCCATGGAACAACGTGAAATCCCTTCCAGAAGAGAAGACTCTGAACGTTCTGCAAAAGTGCCGCGACATGCTGTCAAAAAAGGTGACTTCATCAAATTCAATCTCTTCTCGGGTTGTGCAACTTTGCATGTTTCGTCGTCCCGAGGGGACGCCTCAACAGCAGGCTGTTGTTAGCATTCTCAAACCAACTGTTGGACATCAACCCGAGGGTCAAGGTAAGACTACCTCCGTCCGTAATGCCCAACCTAGAGTGGTGGATCAGTCACGCTCACCTCTCGTCTCTCCTTCACTCTCCGGCCCCAGAGTTCTTTCTTACGACGGATGCATCGGGCAGGGGCTAGGGGGCGCAGCTCAACGACAAGAGGCTAGCAGGTCAATGGTCGCCACAGGAGCTAGGAGAATACTCTAATGTATTAGAAATTGTAAAGAGGCGGGTTCAATGATGCCAGGAAATAAAGGACCAAGAAATGTTGCTAAAAACACTAGGTTTATTTCTCAAAACACCCTACAGGCTTTAACATAAACACAGTAACTGTTGCCTAAAGATGAGCGCGCTCGCTAATCCTAATAAGGAATGGAACTTAAAATTAATCCGTGGAGGATCGGAACTAGCTAATAAAACTTCCGGAATCAATATTGGGGCGTCACCACTCCCGAACCTACCATGGGAAGTACAAAAAATATGAAAACAAGAGAGATCGGGATACAAAAAGTCACATTAGTATCTCGAGATTTGAACTCTGAACACCGGAGAGTATGAGGGCGTCGACCGCAGGCTGACCCGCTAGGCCACGGCGGCTTATAGCAAATCTTGTGAATTTGTTCAACACTATCCGCCGTGTGACGCAATATTTCGAGAGAGGTTTGTCCCAGCTTAGCAGCAAACAAAATGAACCCTGGCCGAAAGGGCGTTTCCAAAAGCTGTAAATAAACAGCAACCCTTTAGCACACTAGACAAAACTCCAACGGAATTTACAAGTAGATATAATGACGACTCATTTCCATCACCAGCTCCCATTCAGCCTGCTATAATAATGTATCTGTTATTAAATTTGTCTAGATCAAATCTCGCAAGCGGCAAATTGAATGACAATGCCAGCACAGTCAACAAGGAGCTTGTGTCAAAAATGAAATTCCTAACGAAACTTATTTGTGTACTGCAACTTACCCCGTGTCACGAATAAGCCAGCTCTAACGGCGTATAGCCAAAACCACATCTATTTAAGTTTGAATTTATTAATTTATCAGAACCAGACCACAGCGACATTCACTTGACCGGTATCTTTTCTTCTCCCCCGACCGCTACCCTCAACTTCATCCATAAAAAAGAATCGCAATCTGCCGCGCGTTAGTTACTGAATTGGCGCGTAGCGACATCTAGTGAGCGACGAGTAAGAAGACCATTACAATATCCCCCTTCCTCTAAAGAATCCGCCCCGGATTCATATCATGCGCTTAAGATCTGAGGAGTGCCATTTCCCCAAATCTTTTCCTCTTAGACTGATCAGCTTGTAGACGTCAGTGGACACTTTCTCTGCTATTACAGCTTTATCATATTTTGGAGACAATTTCGACATGAACCCTTTCGCTGCGTTTGACAAGAGTTTGGTACGTTTCCAGACCATATCACCTTCATGATATTCACAGGTGCGACGTCTTTTATTATACTGTATACTATTTTCTTCATGGGCCTTCTTGAGACGATATTGAACGTCTTCATAAATTTCATTTCTTGCTTTTATGCTCTGCTCAAAGTTGTCTCTGTTGAATATGAGGGGATCCCCATTATGCAACTGACCACATCTTTGGCCCTGAATCGAGGTTTCTCGTCCAAAGAACAAATATGATGGTGTTTTCCCCGTTACTTCATGCACAGCTGTTCTGATGGCATGACCAATATGTGGTATGTATTTATCCCAGTCTTTGTGGTTATCTTTGACGTACGACGCGATTGCTGTGCCAATAACCTTGTTAATTCTTTCAGTTGGGTTTGATTGAGGGTGATAATATGGAGTGTACCACACATCAACACCATAGTTTCCGGCTAGTTCCTTAAATTGATTAGAAATGTACTGTTTTCCGTTATCGCATATAATCACGCTTGGAGCGCCATACAGAAGGATTATTTGCTCTTCCAAGATCTTGATGATGTTAGAGGTTTTGCCGTTGCGTAAGGGAAACAAAAGAGAAAACTTGCTGAACCAACATGCAACCACCAGTAACATTGTATTACCATGCCTAGAGCGTGGGAAAGGCCCCATCAAGTCATTAGAAATTATCTGAAATGGCTCCGTTACCTCCCGCTGTCGACCCATTAACCCAGTTGGTGGTAGCTGCGAACTTTTATATCTAGCACAAGTTTCACATTGTCTGACATAACCCTTTACGTCGCTTATAAGTGATGGCCAGTAATAGCATTGCCTTACTCTATTTACTGTTTTCTTTATACCGAGATGACCTGCGGCAGGATCGTCATGGCATTCCCGCAATACCTGACTGCAAAGGGCTTCTGGTACTGCCAGCTTCCAACTGCATTTCTCGTCAGGAAATTGTTTTAATTTCAAGTATTTCCATAACCTGTCTTGGCTAATCTGCCAATCTTCCGAATGTACGCCATTGAGAAGCATCCTCTCTTGGTCTTTGTACCAATCGTCTTTATGTTTTTCCTTGATTTCCAGCACAAATATTTCATCAGCTACCACGGCTCTTGATAATGCATCCGGCACGACGTTTTGTTTTCCTTTACGGAAAATAATTTCATAATCGAACTGTTGAAGGCGCATGGCCCATCTTGCTAAGCGGCCGTGTGGATCTTTATTTTTGTGGAGCCATTGCAAGGCACTGTGATCAGAAATTACTTTAAAGTGGCTTCCTTCAATATAAGGTCTGAATTGTTCCACAGCATGTATGACGCTTAACAACTCCCTTTCCGACGCAGAGTATTTGCTCTCACGTTCCGATAGTTTGCGACTCGTGTAGGCGACGGGTTTTTCAATGCCATTGATAATCTGAAAGAGTACAGCACCGGTGCCTCTGTTGGATGCGTCGCATTGCACGTGAAATTCGTGAGAAAAGTTCGGAACTGTTAGAACCGGAGTTGACGTTAGTGCTGTTTTGAGATTTATAAAGGCCGTCTCGGCTTCGTCATTCCAGATGATCTGCTTACCCTTTTTACCACCTTTAGTTAACTCGTGTAGTGGCGCAGCTACCATCGCGAAGTTTTCTACGAAGCGTCGATACCAACTTGCTAGGCCTATAAATCTTTTGAGTTCCGTAAATGTTGCTGGTCTTGGATAATTTAAAATTGAATTGACTTTGTCCGGGTCTGTTCTTAAGCCCTCCTTGTCCACAATGTATCCGAGATACTTAAGCGATGGGCGAGCAAATTCACATTTATCTGTATTTATGGTCAGACCCGCCATTTTTAATTGATTCTTTACCCATCTTAAGGAGGATAAATGCTCATCAAAGTCATTATGACATAGCACGATGTCATCCAAGTAGGCAAATATCTTTCCCTCATACTCTGGTGGAAACAACCGATCCATGAGACGTTGTTGTGTTTGAGACGCATTATTCAAACCGAACGGCATAACCTTAAATTGGTAAAGACCCTTACCAGAAAGTCCAAAAGCCGTTTTTTCTTTACTTTCCGCATTCAAAGGTATTTGCCAGAACGCAGATCTCAGATCAATAGTAGACAAGTAGCGCGCATTTCTTAAGCTGTCCAGGATGACTGATACCCTAGGCAGGGGATACGAATCCTTTTTAGTGGCTTTATTCAACTGTCTACTATCCAAGCACAGCCTGTTTTCGCCTGATGCCTTTTTTACCAATAATATTGGGGACCGCCATGAACTATGAGATGGCTCAATGATGTCTTTACGCAACATGTCTTCTATTTCTACCTCTAGCTGTCTCATGATAGGAGGTGCAAATGGGTATTGTCTCTGACATACGGGAGGATGGTCTTCTGTGTTAATTTTGTGTTCTATTAGCTGCGTTCTGCCTATGCCCTTGCCAAGCTCCTCTTTCATTTCTTGAATCAGAGTTGCCAATGCTGCTTTTTGCTCCCCATTAAGCTCATCTCTGGATACGATAGGTGGAGTGTCGTTTAGTTCAAAAATTTGAACACTATCATGTATGTCCATACATTTATTATTGCTGCTAATTGATAACTTGACACTCAAAGGTTGACTGGCAGAGATCCCTTAAAGGGATAAGTCCGCCTTTGTACTGAAATGTTATTGTTGTAACTTGTGTTTTATCCTATTTTTTGTACAATAAAGTGTTTACTTACTTACTTACTTACTTAAATTGTTCAAAAAAATTCATCCCCAGTATTATTTCGTGGTTCAATTTGTCCATTACATGAAATCGAACAACCTTATATTTGCCCAAAAATTCAATCGGTAGATCCACTACTCCATCTAAGCTATGTCGGGTTCCGTCCGCAGTGGATACTCCTTGGCTCTGAATGTTCTGCGGCACAAGTCCAAATGAGGATAGATTACCGCAAAATTTACTTGAAATTACCGAAATTGTTGCGCCTGAGTCCAAAAGGCCTGACAAACTTTTGTCAAATATCTTAAACGAGGCGAAGTAGCGCTTGTCTTGTGTCGTGTTACTGATACTGCAAATTTCTCCCGTTTTAAAAAAGGACGCTATTACTTTCAACCAGTCCTGCCAATCGTCCGCTTTATGACTTATTTCGGGAGACCATTGGCAGGCTTGTCTCCCGAATTGGCGTTTCCCGAGTTGCTGCAAGTACATTTTCCCACTGTTGCTCCAAATTTGCCACATTTGTAGCAAAAAAGCCTACGTTTTTCAGCCTTACAATCTCTAAAGCCGTGCCCTACATTGCGACAATTCCAACATTTCATCGTGTCCTTATTGCGAGCGTTGTGAGTAGTATCCCATTTATTTACCAATGAGTTTATTTCCTCTCCTCGATATGCAAGGTCGGGCTCCATAAGGGTACGGCTTGAGCTTGGTTCGCGAAATTTTTCGCAATTCATCCTGGTGTGTTCTATAATTCTCAGAACCTCCGTCAACTCTTCTACTGTGTTGAACCGGTCCCTACAAACTGCCCTTTGGAAATCTGGCTGAATGTTTTTAAGTAAAATTGCTAGTTTCTGAGCCTCCGTGAGCTTTGTTGGCAAACGATTACACATGTTCTGCATCACAGATACATAGATCAGAA
This sequence comes from Clepsis dumicolana, assembly GCA_963691665.1. Taxonomy (NCBI): domain Eukaryota; kingdom Metazoa; phylum Arthropoda; class Insecta; order Lepidoptera; family Tortricidae; genus Clepsis; species Clepsis dumicolana. The sequence continues at coordinate 4,370,080 of OY829534.1, read as the reverse complement.
CACTCTCATGTTTACCTTGGGTGCGGTTTCTTATTTCTTCCAAGAGTTCATCCTCATAATATGGTCTTTGAAATGTTCTCAACAGTAAATTTTCCAATTCCTTCCAGCATGAGACACTGTCGCGATGAGCCCGGAACCATATGAGAGCATCATCTTCGAATAGATCGATGGCATATCGGTAAAGATCACTCTCATCGGCATTGCGAGCATCCTTCAACTCCTCCACGCGCTCCAGAAAAGCGTTGATACTCATTGAGCTTTTGCCATTAAATTTGATCCCCCAATCCTTTATTGGAACTAACTTCCTATTCGTAACTTCCTTCTCCAATGTTGAGGTCCTTTGAAAGTGACTACGACGTGATCCAGCTGTATTAGCCCCATAATGTGCCTGTCGAACCATGTCTGCCATTTCGTCAAATGTTTCTGGGGGTTGGCGCCTTCCTCCCGAAGCGTGATTGTTTGCTTCGAGTGACTCACCATTGCCTGGTGGGTCCGCGCTACCACAGCCATGGAATTTGTCTTTTTGCGAATCTTCTTCCCCTAGCTTTTCTATTATACTTCTAGCTTCCTCCCCTAAGGATTTGTACAATGTTTCCTTATCATGTTCCGAGATTGTTCCAGTGTCTTCTTCCTCAACTAGGTGCTTAAATGTTTCCATTGAAAGCATGGCCTCTTGGATTTCTTTCAAAATAGTCAAATGCTTCTCAACGTGGTCTTTTTCCACAGGAATGATTAACTTCACGCGATTAAGAAGATGAGAGAGACGGGTATAAATACGTTTATAATTAGAGTCATCTGGTTTTCCTTTAATTTCACTAAGGGCTGCTGCCAGAGCTTTAAATTTTGTTTCACAAATTGCTAGTTCCGACACGGGGTTGTCGACGCAACACCTGGGTACCTTCAGAGAAATGGATGATTCCCCACTTGATTCCCTTTTAATTATCTCTCTTAGTATCTTACGCATTGGCACCACCGTCATGACATCATGAACACCCCTACATGCAAGTTCGAATTCCAGTTCATCTTTGAGTAGGTGATTGACATCCATTTCTCCGGGTTAAGTTACAACAAAGCCAAGTTAAACGTTACAATAAAAGTGCAATATAGTAGAAAAAAAAAATGTAGCCTGTATAAAACCTACGGTGTTCGAGAACAAATCAATCCAATGACAGACCAATTAGTCAGTACCCCATTCCCTGTTTCCTGTACCCCGTAAGGCGCCAATGTAAAGAGGCGGGTTCAATGATGCCAGGAAATAAAGGACCAAGAAATGTTGCTAAAAACACTAGGTTTATTTCTCAAAACACCCTACAGGCTTTAACATAAACACAGTAACTGTTGCCTAAAGATGAGCGCGCTCGCTAATCCTAATAAGGAATGGAACTTAAAATTAATCCGTGGAGGATCGGAACTAGCTAATAAAACTTCCGGAATCAATATTGGGGCGTCACCACTCCCGAACCTACCATGGGAAGTACAAAAAATATGAAAACAAGAGAGATCGGGATACAAAAAGTCACATTAGTATCTCGAGATTTGAACTCTGAACACCGGAGAGTATGAGGGCGTCGACCGCAGGCTGACCCGCTAGGCCACGGCGGCTTATAGCAAATCTTGTGAATTTGTTCAACACTATCCGCCGTGTGACGCAATATTTCGAGAGAGGTTTGTCCCAGCTTAGCAGCAAACAAAATGAACCCTGGCCGAAAGGGCGTTTCCAAAAGCTGTAAATAAACAGCAACCCTTTAGCACACTAGACAAAACTCCAACGGAATTTACAAGTAGATATAATGACGACTCATTTCCATCACCAGCTCCCATTCAGCCTGCTATAATAATGTATCTGTTATTAAATTTGTCTAGATCAAATCTCGCAAGCGGCAAATTGAATGACAATGCCAGCACAGTCAACAAGGAGCTTGTGTCAAAAATGAAATTCCTAACGAAACTTATTTGTGTACTGCAACTTACCCCGTGTCACGAATAAGCCAGCTCTAACGGCGTATAGCCAAAACCACATCTATTTAAGTTTGAATTTATTAATTTATCAGAACCAGACCACAGCGACATTCACTTGACCGGTATCTTTTCTTCTCCCCCGACCGCTACCCTCAACTTCATCCATAAAAAAGAATCGCAATCTGCCGCGCGTTAGTTACTGAATTGGCGCGTAGCGACATCTAGTGAGCGACGAGTAAGAAGACCATTACAAAATGATTGCTGTAAAGAAGGTAATAACCTCTCAAGCTCAAAGATTAGCCCAGTCGTCATTAATGATTATGTCGGACAACCAGACGGTTGTGTCATACCTGCGGAACGAGGGAGGCACCAAATCTCTACGGATGATGGACACGACATACGACATCCTAAGTATGTTAGATCTCTATCATATTCATATGACAGTTCAGTTTATCCCAGGCCGTTACAACATCGAAGCCGATCGTCTGTCGAGATTTCGAAGCCAGTCGGAGTGGCATTTGCTCCCCTCGGTGACAGCATGTATTTTTCAGGCATGGGGCACCCCACAAATAGACCTATTTGCATCACAGAGAGCTCATGTTGTCCCAGCATACGTGGCGTTAGATCCGACCGACTCGCTTGGATATTTCCCCCGCCGTGTCTGATACCGCGAGTGCTAATTCACCTCAACAAAGCCGTACGTTTCTAATAGTCGTACCCAATTGGGAGAAGGTGTTTTGGCGTAGCGATCTGAGGAATCGATCACTGGCTTCTCCAATCGAGATTCAGAACCTCCAAACCAGGTTGGTAGACGTTCAGACCCAGCGACCTCCCTCGGATGTCAAGCGGATAGTTTTGGAAGTCTGGCTGATACGGGGTGGGCCACCTTAATAGAATCATGGAACGATAAACAGAAAGGGCTATTAGCTAGTGGCTGGCGTAAATCTTTTTTATCCACCTATAAACCAGCCTGGCTTCGGTGGTGTCGATGGTGTTCAACTAACAACGTGAGTAAAAATAGTCCGTCACCTCAAGACCTGGCAAAATTTTTGACTGACTTACACCTGATTGAAAAGCTATCATATAGTACAATTTGTCTACATAAATCTGTAGTATCAATCTTTTGCCCAGTTTTGTCAGGCCGTCCTCTTAGTTCACACGTGATAGTGCGCCAAGCTCTTAAAGCTATTTCCCTTGGTAGGCCTAAGCCCTTTAAATCTCCTATATGGGATGTCAAAGACTTGTGTAGGTATTTAGAAGGTCACATGCCTAATCAGACCAGTTTATACGAGGTATCTAAGAGATGTGCCATTTTACTATTATTGTGTTCCGTTCGTAAGATTCACGACCTAACTCTATTAAACATAAATCCCTCTAGCTTTGTGATTAAACCCGACAGTGTAACGTTTTGGCCCAGCTTTGGTTCTAAGACAGACAATGCCATGAACAGGCAATCTGGGTGGAAATTATTACACGATCCTTTGAATATCAATATTAATCCTGTGTACTGGATTAGACAGTTGATTACTCTGTCTGAGACCCGAAGAGGGGATTTAAATAGTTTGTTTATTTCTACTTGTGGGATTGTAAAGTCAGCCTCACGAACAATCATAGGCTGTTGGGTCCGATCAGTCTTGAGAGACGCAGGTATCGATAGTAGCGCAGGCAGCATACGCTCCGCAGTGGCTTCGTCAAGCTGGCTTGACAATCATGATATTAATGATATCTTGATTCGCGGTAACTGGAAAAGTGCATATACATTCCACAAATTTTATAAGAAATCCGTGAATTCTCTGAATTTAAGTTCTAATCCGTTAGATAAATGTTTTCAATCTATTTAAGATATTAGTTTCTGTGCATGTAGAAATGCTTATAATTTTTTGTTTTTAATAATACACTATGATTAATTTGTTAAATACATGAATTTTAATCTCACATTGGCGTTCTTTTCAATACATACTTACTTACTATTCCACTAATCCAGCAGCCGATAACAAGCACTTCTCAATTTTATAGGCTTGGAATAAGGTACAAGTACTTAATAGACAAATTTTACCTAAAAATTAAATTTATATTAAGCTACTTACCTTATTCCAAGCCTAATTTTAATTACTGTCTGCTGATATTTGTTGTACAATTTGTTTAAACCTAATTGCAAATACGGTCATGATCTATAATCACCATTTTCTAATATGTACATTAGTAGTTAAGCTTACTTTTCAGCTTATTTCAGCAAACATCAGTGTGCCTTTGTTTACAAAATATAGTGGCGCCACCTGTGCTCCTCACAGTGGCTTGATACTACCGTCCTTTCATACCTAAGCGGACGGTAGGTCAAATTGAGAATCCAATGAGTCCAGCTCGGTGCGCAACCGAGCCTGGCCGCTGGATTAGGGAGGGGATAATAGCGGCAAAACGGCACGGGGCACGTGATAGTCACGTGGTAGTCACGTGTTCGCAGTAGGAAACGGAAGTGTCATCTCAATTTTATAGGCTTGGAATAAGGTAAGTAGCTTAATATAAATTTAATTTTTAGGTAAAATTTGCAGGGACCGGACCACCCTTTCCGCGACAAAAGCCTTTCAGTGGGCGTCCCTTAAACAAGGCTAACCCATTAAAAGACTTTCCCGTTTGAAATGCTAGCTCATTCATTTGACTACCCCTTACCGAAAAACTTAGCTAAAAATAAAGCTAGCCCTTTGCAATGGCTTACTGCTATCCTATACGCCTTGCAATCCCTTAATAAGGGCTACCCTTATCATTTAGCGCTTTTTTATAAAGCTACCCCTTTAGTAGTGTCGTACTTGAGCCTTGCGTATAAGAGGCATCGTAGGTATGGTTCGTTTCGTATGTAGTAGCAACAACGGCGGCGTAAACAACAATAATAACAAATAAGGTCACTTCAGTCCTCACTTACGCAGTAGATTTGTAAATCAAGTTTGGGCCCAGCGGGCCTCTACCCCTTTTACCATGGATTTATGAAATTCAATAATATTTGATATGGTTTGGCCAAACCAAGTTCGGAGGTCAATCTGTAAGACATGGCGTGTATTGGGTACCCAGGATTGCTATCAGATCGCAACCGAATCATGTACATGAGTATATAGGGTCAACCTTCCCAAATCAGCATATTGGTTGAAACCTCCGTTACTTCAATGTCTCAACTCAATTAACTCAGCCTCACAAGACCAGCTGTGACTTACAGGGTCGTTACCTTTATTGCATCTACCGATGCGAACAATACCCACTTGTTCCGCCGCTCACGGTCCACTGCCATTGTGTCTTCCAGTACACGTGACATTTAGTCATTAAACCCGTTAGGACATCGCCTAGCGTTTATACGCAGTATTTTATTACTCAAAAACTTGTGACTCCTGCTATCAACTCTAGTCTCAGGAAATGCATGTTTGGTCTGTTTAATCAAAATATGGACCTTAAGTTAACTCTTAGTTCGCTTGGAAGAAGCTTAATTTACCAATTTGAAGCAAAATTACTAATGTGGTGGATGCGGAAAGCACAAGACCGGTCTGAGTGGAGAGCCTTGGGGGAGGCCTATGTCCAGCAGTGGACGTCTTTCGGCTGACATGATGATGATGAGAAGCAATGTTTTTTCATAGCAAATACTGTTTGTTGTTTGTGATATCAAAAGATGACGATAAGAATTCAATTAAGACGACTGAACTAAAAATTATTAGAGTCCAAAAAGATAACCCCGATTTTACATTTTTTAAGAAATTGTAGTACTGTGAGGCATGTTCGTGCTTACAGTGAGTTGTGTTTTGTTTCCAACAATTTAAGAAAGATTTTTGTTTGGTTATTGTATCTAATACATAATTTCTGTTACATGTACAACATAATTGTAGTATGTTTCAGTTTTGCTAAAAAAAAAGACATTTTCGTAAAAGTTTTTGATTTCTATATAGTGTTATTATTATTTATCGCAGCATAACTAATACAATTAGTATCATCTTAAACGTGACAAGTCAATTTATAACCGCATAGTTTTTATATATTTTCAGGAAAAACGTGATATATGCTTACCTTTTTTTTGTATCTTATTTTAATCCTGCATTTTAATAATTCGTGGGATTTTTACCCATATTTTCAGATAGGTTATTAGTTAAACTATAAAATTAACCCAGTTCCTAAAGTAAAAAAGTTACTCAATTAGATTTTATATTCGCTTGAATGTTTAAAAATGCTCTCCTATAAAATCGCAACTTTGGAGATAGCACAGTTTTGTCGCAAAGGTGCGATATTATCTGCAACCGGAAGATGATTATAACATTGGCACGTGTCTAAGACTAAAGAAAAAACGATGCACCCGACCCGCGCAAAGCGGCAACAGCCAACCACAATCACAACTCTTTGCCATTGAAAATTGGACCGTATTTCAAGTTGAAATTTTCAACTGAAGAAAGCGACTTCGCGCAGTGCGCGCGCGAATATCAAAGAACGCCGCCGCCTGCCAGTGCCGCCACCGACAATCGCTTACTATTGGATTCGGAGTAATATTGTGTGCTTTGTGAACAAGGTAGACGGTTTAATTTAGCATGCTTTATGCTAAAAGGGAAGCCCTTTATAAGGCTAACCCTTATAAGCGATATGCAAGGTGTTGGTGAGCGGATGATAAGGGTTTCGTAAGGGTATTGAGATACCGATTGCTCAAATAGGTTAGCGTTTATATAAGGGCTTTAAAAGCAAAATGAAAGGGTTTCGTCGGGCAAAGGGTATGGTGAGTTAAGTCTTATGCAAAACCCATACAAAACCCCTAATAAGGGATAGCGGGCCGGTCCCTGAAAATTTGTCTATTGTTGTTTTAAGTTATTGGATTTTTGGTATTACGCTCTAAATTTGTACTGGTGGTAGGACCCTGTGCAAGGTCCATCCGGGTTGTTACCACCGCCTTATTCGCTAATCCTGCCGCTAAGCAGCAGTGCTTACATAGTTGCGTTTCGGTGGGAGAGTAAGGTAGCCGGGTAATGTGTCGAAGACATCGAATCGGTATGTCTTCAGTAAACCTATAGTAGGTAAGCTGCAGAGAGTAGCCCTGTAGTCCAAGCGAGCTCGTTACAGTAAGATTATCTTTCTCTACGGCTGGCTTAAGATAATAATGGTCATATTTGTACACACTATTATGTCGTATTGAAATGTATAAACGCCCATTCATTTCTCACGGTCCAAAATGTGGGTGTAGGTGTAGATGCTCAGTTTAAATTTTTATATGAGCGAATACTATTTCGAGGGGGGGGCGGGGGGTCGTGTCTATTTCAGCACTGTTTTGGCCTAGTCAATGTATATCTATGCAAAATTGCAGCTTTCTAGTACCAGTAGTCTTTGAGCTAAGCCGCGGACAGATGAACGGACGGACGGACAGACGGACATGACGAAACTATAAGGTTTCCCTTTTTGCCATTTTGGCTCGAATTCCTAAAAAGGAAGTATTTTTATTTAGTTTGCGTAAATTGTTGACAGGAATTGTCAGTTCGCTCCTATAATCTTCATGAAATTAATGACAGGTTGAACAATCGCGCTGTCGAGGACGTCTATAGTAGTTTCTGTCAAAGAATGAACGGAGTTACCACTGGCCTGACTCGATTGAAACACTCATGCCTGCAAACACAGCTGGAATATGCTTTTACGCAAGGAAATTACGAATTCGCGGGGAGGAGGATAAATGGACAAACCAGTTTTGATGACGAGGACGACGTCCATCTGCAATCATTGTTAGAGGTATATTTTCGAAAACTTTTCGAATTATTAGCCGTTGTGTAATCAAATTAGTTTAGCGGTTATGCGTACTTTTCGCTCTTCCAAAAAAATTGCATTAAGTACAGTAATCAGTTAACAGTACAGTAATCATTTTGGTCAGTGAAATGTTGATTGTCTGCACGGTATTACACTTGTTTGTAACGTAACATATTTCGACATGAGCGCGTAGACTGTACGTGTACCTCGATCCCCACAAATACTGCCATAAAAAATGACATGCAAAGATAAGCTAAACTAAAGGCTAGTACTTAAGAGGCCCAAACACGAATATTCGAATCCTGCGTTAAGTAACGTTATCCTATCGCCATCGAGAAAATTCATATTAAATGTTAGTACCAAAAACGCTCACGAGCGGGCTCTGTTCCCAACGTCATACAAATTTTCACGATAACGTTACTACTCGATTACGCTGTTGCTTTTGTTTATTTTTATAAAATTTGTGTGCTTCATACCTAACATACAAATTTAAGGCTTTATTATTGTATTACTAACACGTATGGACCCAAGTTGTGTGCCAATAAAGAATTTTATTTTATTTATTATTATTTTATTACTACTCGATTACGTTACGCAAGATTGGAATATTCGTACTCGGGCCTCTGTCTGTCTCCTCTGATCTGAGGTTTCGTGAGACTTGACATGTTTGTTTTTATTATGTTCATGATGGGATATTTTACAGAAAGTGCGAGGAAGCTACGAATACTACCATCAGGTGAACAGTCGGCGCCCGACTGTATGGTAGGTGGTGGGTATGTTGGTGGACGTGATGGCGGGCCCCGCGGTGGTACCCGCTATCGTTGCCGCAAGCACTTTCGTCTTGAACAGACTCAAAAGACGGTTTATGTAAAATAGCTTAGTAAAATACTAACACCGAAATTGGCAACTTACAAAAAATATTGTTTAACTAGCTGTTGCCTGCGACTTTGTCCGCGTAGAATTTGTTTATTGCTATACCGCGGACATGTTCCTAAAGTATTGTGTTATTCGATTTCTTTGAAACCCGTATAATACAGAACAGACCAGTGCAGTTTCGCGTAGTCATCTCCGTGGACGCAGCGTATCGTGATATATTGTACGAATGACAATGTTAATTCCGTGCCTGGCGTGAAGAACTTAATAACACTGTTACATTATAGCAACACTGGCTCTTCCTGTTCCTTGGTAAGATGGCGGACGATACCGTGCCATGCTAATGCTGTATGAGTTTTCTATATTATTAAAGTATTACCTAACTACCACGGAGTTGTCAATCACATAACATGGTGTCACAAGTAGACTGATCAAAACACAATGAGCTAAGAAAGCAATGGTCAGGATGGCGGGGGCGGAACCGCGTGTTATGTAAAATACATAACCATATTATGTAGACTATACATAAGTATCATTACGCTAAGTTTATATAGTTATTAAGTTCTATGAATTCAAGCACTGCAACAACAACGCTTGTGATGGCACGGCTATGATCGTCTATATATATATTTATTTAGTGTATCGAATGTATTTAGACTTTATTCAGAAAACCATCGTAGAGTTATAGCACATCTCGGTAACAAGGAGGCAGCTTATTTGTCAATTTCAAGGCTTTATACAGTACATTGGATTGAGTGGTCTAGTACCCCGACTGTCATTCATTCCACCCGCTTACCTGAACCTTTATGTTCCGGGGTAGAAAAAGGTTTTATTGTAATGAGGCGAGCCTCATTCAATACAAGTTAGTGAAGCTCGCTTGTACTATTGTTGGCTGTATGGAATAAAGTAAGTGCTCGGATAGCGTGATAGACAGTGAAAATACTAGAAACAGGTACGCCTGAACCAAATGACCAATCTCACTCTGGTACGGGGATCCCTACGCCAGTAACTGGCCCTGTCGTCAGGTTATTGGGGTGACAGTTGACCTCCTTTGCGCTGCGAAGCGTTTACATTTCCAACATCCGAGGATGCGTACTTTCAATGTTGGGGCCCAGCGGGCCCCTGCCCCTTTTACCATGGATTTATGAAATTCAATAATATTTGATATGGTTTGGCCAAACCAAGGTCGGAGGTCAATCTGTAAGACATGGCGTGTATTGGGTACCCAGGATTGCTATCAGATCGCCACCGAATCATGTACATGAGTATATAGGGTCAACCTTCCCAAATCAGCTTATTGGCTGAAACCTCCGTTACTTCAATGTCTCAACTCAATTAACTCAGCCTCACAAGACCAGCTGTGACTTACAGGGTCGTTACCTTTACTGCATCTACCGATGCGAACAATACCCACTTGTTCCGCCGCTCTCGGTCCACTGCCATTTGTGTCTCCCGGTACACGTGACATTTAGCCACTAAAATCCGTTAGGACATCGCCTAGCGTTTGTACGCAGGATTTTATTACTCAAATAACTTGTGACTCTTGTTCTCAACTCTGGTCTCAGGAAATGCATATTTGGTCTGTTTAATCAAAATATGGACCTTGCGTTAACTCTCAGTTTGCTTGGAAGAAGCTTAATTTACCAATTTGAAGCAAAATTACTAGTGTATCGGCATAATTTTAACAATATAAAGTCTCATCAATCAATTTAATTTATTAACCCGTATTTATTACGTGGTTAATAATTTATCTGTAAAATGCCATCGAGATTGAACTGTATAGAAAATCTGTGATCGAGATGTAGTGTGGAAATCTTCAATAGTGGAGATTAATTATTACACGAAGTGTACATTACTTGCTCTTGATTTAGGAAATCTCATTGTAGCTTAATCCGCTCAATTTATTAATGAGAAATCTCCATTATTAAATAGTTCCGAGATAGGGAACTTATCTAGAATATAACGAAAACCATGAAATTTAGTAGATCAATTAATTAATTTAATAAGAAGATCTACCTTATAATACATTTGAGGAAGCAAAAGAAACTATTTCAATTATTTAGATCGTCATTGATGGTATGATTTCAATGAAAATCGGGAATTCTGTTCCTACAGAGCCATACCAATAAAGGGAAAACGAACCCCCAAATAAAAAACCCTTTTGGCTATTTACGCACTAACACACATGCACATAGTGGCTAATAAACACATCACACAACAATAAACACAAACAATCACACAAGAAAATATATACACAATTAGTTCATCTGAGTACAATGAATAGACTTAAGATTTTAGGTTCGTTTTTAGTTGGTGTGAAAAGGAGCTTTAATTGAGGGTCTAATTTACGTTAGCCTCAACTCTCCACCTTATTACATTGTTGAATGGTGCTACATTTACATAGCTTGCAATGGGTTGCCCTTGTGACTGCACACTTATTATTTGTTGTGCGACAATGAAGTTTGCTCTTTATTCGTTATCAAAGTTTAAAACAATTAGGAAAACAGTATCAAAGATCGGCAAGAAAATCTAAAGCTATGAACCAAGGGAATTACAAGATTTCTTATTCATTTCACACAGATTAACAGTACACATAAAATTACGTTTTACAATTTACTCTTTCCAGTATTGTCAAATAAATCCATGACCCTTTATAAGTTCAATTTCTAACGTCGGTCATCTCAATCTCTCGAACTCTAGGTGTGACTTCTCTACTACAATCAAGCCCAAACACCTCCAAATACTCCCACATTTCTCGCACATTAAGATCAATAGAACCATGATCATTAATCCGAACAATATCAAGATTATGACTTCTATTGAGTTCCAACCCTTATATTCAACCTGAATCAGGCGACAATAAGACTCATATAGTTCGTCTAGATTCATTCTTTACTATAATACAGAACAGTAATAAACAAGTAGTGGATTCATTTGATAACCTGGATTAATAACTGAAATCGGGTACTTTACCGAATAACTCCTGGATGCACTTTTCACTCCCTAGCTAAATTACAAACTAACTTATTTATTTAGATTTTAGTTACAAAATTTCGATATGTTAGGACCTTCAACAACCCTAGCTCATAGGTTCTAACAGAGAGAATCGTTAAGATTTTTCTAGGTTCTTGTCGTGAAGCGAGCCAAGATCCAACTGCCCCAACTTCCTCCTCCACTCCCGTCAGCGTCATCCTTCGGGTCTCGACCTCTCTCCGGGAGCTGTAGGCTTGTCTCTGTAATTTTAAAATATTCCCACGAGTAATTCCGTACATATGATTGGTTAATGACTATGACCGATCCTTGCGATTGGACGATAGTCATGCTAGAGCGTAAGCTCCGCCCTTAAAATCATCATCATCAGCATCATGATGTTTTTGCTTGCTATGATTTTTTTGACTGGTTTCATTCGAGTCTAGAGCAACACGTGGAAGCAATTTACGTATCCTAGCAATTGAAAGATTGCACAAAGTCCTTTATCTATAATGGGTTCTTAAGTATCGACTTGTCAAGCGTCATTTTTACGACTTAGTTTTAAGAAAGTGAGTCAGGTTTCTTTTGTCTAGTTTAATTTTATGTTGCGCGTTGGTCGACTCTATAAATCTTAAGTTTTGTTTAAGATAATTTTTTGTTCCCTTGAATTCTGGGTAAAACTTTCTACACGTGAACGTTGCTGTCTGCGTTATTTGAAATTTATGGGCGCTAAGTCTGTATTTTATAACTTATTTGATACGCGGAAACGATAACGCTACGTTGACCATCTCACACTCCCCCAAATAGATTTTGAAACACCTAGTGTTCTCTCTCTCCCTCCCTAGCACTAGTCCGTTTCAAAATATATTTCCCTTCCAATACAAATTCAGAATTCCTACTCTAAAGCTTGCTTACGCAAAATTCCCACGTTAACCCTACTTATCTCACGCTCCTCTCGGTTTTCTCACGCCTACCTATTGTCGTGGGGTGGCAATAAAATCCCATTTACTCCCTTTTTTTTTTTTGTAGATCATTCTCCGTTTATGATATCGCTAACATTCCTTATCCTTTGTTACCCTTATCGCAAGGTTGAACGAAAGTGGACCTATGCGTTAATTACTTTCGTAATAGCGGAACAAATGAATAACATTATAATTTCCCTTGATTGTGCCCGTCTGTTGGTCAATCAAAGTGTATACGTTCTCGTAGGGGACGGCTCCTACTATGAAAGGTCCCTCAAATAACCGCATGAATTTCTTTGTTATCTTTTTGTCAGCGTCAGATTTCGCAAAAGTCTTTAACTTTACCAAATCTCCTATATCGAACCGTACTAATTTATGATTCTTATTATAATGAAACTCCCTATTCTCTGCTGCCTTAGCCATGTTCTGACGTGCTAGTTGTCGAATTTGTTCTAACGATTCCTGCTGTAGTTCATTACCATTAGTTATGTATTTTGGAAAATCTGTAGATAGTTGTATCCTTGTGCCCCACACTATCTCATTCGGTGCATACCCCGTCGTGGTGTGCACAACTTGATTGTAGCAATCCTCTATGTTTGGTAATAAATCTACCCAAGAACGATGTGATTTGTCACAATATGTCCTAAATAACCTTCCCATTTCCTTATTAACTCTCTCGGTCGAATTCGGGCGTGGATGACGAATTGAAGTGTGGGTTAATTCAATACCTAACTGTCTAACTCCCGATTCGAAAATCGCTGATGTAAAGTTAGCGCCTCTATCCGAACATAAAGTCCTAATCTCAATTTGTCCATGGAACTTCCTCACACAGGTTAATGACGCCTTGCCACTTGCTTGTCGTAATGGATACAGCCTAATTAATTTACTATATGTATCTTGCATTACGAATACGTATTTATAGCCAAACCGTCCCGCTGGTAGTGGTCCGTAAATATCGCAAAAGACTCGCTCTCCTATCTCGCTCGCTGCAACGGTTTTAATTGGTCCCGTGTGAGTTTCTAATGCATGTTTCGATTTTTGACACGCTTCACAAGCCCTCACAATCCTGCCTATTATACGAGACATGTTCGCGAAATAATAACGTCGTTTCATCAAGGCATAAACCTTGTATCGTCCAAAGTGGCCTATCTCCTCGTGTATGCTAGTGATTAAATCCTTTTGTAGGTCCTCGGGGACATACAGTTTTAATGTGTTCGCACGCGCGTCCGTCCTATAAAGAACTCCTCCTTCGAGTACATAGTACTTCGCCTCAGGTGTACCTATGACCTTCATACGGTTCATTATTTCGCTAGCGACCCGGTCGCATTTCTGATGTTCGCCTATCTCCTTCCACCTTCCCTTTACAATTCGCCCTAATGGTATCTTGAACAAATTCATTTCCGGCCTCGTAATCTTGTTAGTTAGTACATCAGTTGTACCCTTTATATGCCGAGATAATACATCTGCCACTGTATTTAATCGACCCTTTACATGTTCAATAGTGTAATCAAACCGACCTATGTAATGTACCCAACGTATCATTCGTGCGCTCAGTAACTTACATGACTGTAAAAATATCAGACTCTTGTGGTCAGTCCTAATTACTAGCCGAGCCCCCCTCAAATACGTATCGAATTTTGATAAACTGTAGATGATAGCCCACAGCTCCTGTTCAGTAACGGTCCACCTACGCTCAGTCTCTGACAAAGATTTGCTACAAAATCCTATGACCTTTTCCTCTCCTTCGTTAGTCACTTGATACACATAACCAGAAACTCCCAGATTGCTGCTATCAGTTTGCAGATAATAAGTCTCCCTTGGATTTGGGTGTGCAAGAATTATGGTCTCTACAAATAACCTTTTCACCACCTCAAAACACTCGTTTATTTCCTGTGTCCATGACCATTTTGTGTTTTGCTTTAGTAGGTCACACAACGGTCTAACTTCTTCACTATACTTCGAAATGAATTTCCGGTAATAATTTATCAATCCCAAGAATCCTCGTAATTGTTTTATGGTTCGGGGTATGGAAAAGTCCATTATGGCTTTTACACGATCGGGATCCATTCGTACCCCGCTTGTATTGACTATGTGTCCTAACAGTTTTACTTCTACACATAGAAATCGGCATTTCTCTATCCTTCCCGTTAACCCCGCGTCTTCTAATTTATCCAACACTTGGTCTAGATGTTCTAAATGTAATTTCACATCTCCCGTGGTAAATACGACGATATCGTCCAAATAATTTACACAAAACTCCCGTACTCCTTCTAATATAGTGTCCATTGCCCTTGAAAACCCTGCTACAGACGTTTTTAAACCTTGAGGCAAGACACAATATGTATAAGTTTTCCCCATAAAAGAGAAACCCGTATACTTCCTTGAATCTGAATGCAAAGGTATTTGAAAATAAGCATTATTCAAATCAATTAAACTGATGTAATTTACTCCATGAAAGGATTGTAATATCTCGGATGTAAGTGGTGGCGCACCCGCATCTCCCACCATTTTCTTATTAAGCTCACGTGCATCTAATAAAAGTCTTATCGATCCGTCCCGTTTCTTAGTGAATGTAAGTGGGCTACAATACGAGGTCGCTCCCTGTTTAATAACTCCTAACCCTTCTAATTCCGCTAATTTCTCCTTAACCCGTTCTCGATATGCCAAAGGTACTGGATAGCTATGTTTGACAAAAGGCGTTTCATCGACTAGTTTTATGGCATGCTCGTACTTGTCGGTCAACCCTAAGTTTTCCGTGAATACCTTACAATGCCTGTCTAGTACAGGTAGCAACAGCCCCTTCTGTTCGCTACTTAAGTCTGACTCGTCTAAGTGGTACTTCCCATTGTCCCCATTGTCCGATTTATTGTTCGACCCGTAGTACTCCTCCGGTCGTGCACTTTGCCTCAATATCGAATTGATAATGGCAGCGTTTGCCTCTCCCCCTAACCGTTCAGTTTTGCAATCTAAATCTAGCCTAACACTAGACCTAACTCCTAGATGTTCGATCGTCAACGTCCGTTCCTTACCGCAATTTACTACCCCTTTCACACGCTCTAGCCAATCATATCCTAGTATCAACGACCTAGGTAATCGTCGCATAATTAGCACAGGTGCCTCGACTAAAGTACTACCTAATTTGAACTCTATTAGTACCAACCGATTCGTACTCTCGCTCCGCGAACCGAATGCTCCTTGTACCTGTATTGCTGGAATGGCGATTTCAGGTAGATCACCTTTCTCTGTCCGAATGGAATCGTACAATTCCCTAGTTATTCCGCTGATCTGACTTCCCGTGTCGATAAGTGCATTCATACTTCTTCCGTATAACCACACGCATACCTCAGGTAACCTAGGTAACGAATAATCATCGCCTATGTCGACTATCTCATCGAATTCGTGAAATATAGTATATACCTCTCTGCCTCTCCTTTTACAAAATTCACAAGTAGAACCTCTCTCATCGCATTCGGCTATGTTGCTGAACTGACTTTCCAATAAGATTCCTACACTACGTGCTATCGACTTACAATTCAAATTTGATTTACACGCGTTCCCCTCCAATGGCCGCTTCAACCCTCCTTCTCTGACACCTAACCTCTGTCCTGGCCTCCATCCATTCCTAATCAAGATCCTATAGCCTACACCTTCCGCTTTACGCTCCGAAGCCCTCTTGCTCCCCGTACTACACATCGATAAACAACTGGACTTCACCTGTGTAGGGGACATTAGTTTTTTGACTCGTCCTCCCCCACAGTTTCCGACGAAGTTGAACTCTCACCCTCCTTTACAAAAGTGATGGCCGGTCTGCTGCTAACTCTCGCTCGTACATTTGTAAGTGGTGCCACCATGTTAAAGTTCGCCCTATAACCTATCCGACCCTGACGATAGCCTCGACCCCTTGCTGAACTTCCCTTGTTCTGCCACCTGCCAGCAGAGATCATAGCGGTGATTGGACGTGCCAACTGCGACCTGTTGTACCGCTCCTTCCTAAAGCTGCCGCTAACAACACCCGTAGCACCTCCTCTCTGTCTCACGAGGACGTTTTGTTCCATGCTCCTTAGAAAGTTTGCCCCGCTCATAATCGTGGGCTCCTCAATCCTAGTGAACCATAACCTTTGCACATCTATTGAATAGTGTCGCATTATGGAATTAACCAGATCCCTTTCGTTAAAAGCAATTGTTAACGACTGCATCGACTCGACCTGCTCTGCAAATTGCTCAGCCATCGAAATTCCCGAATCACCGGTATACACCGCGTTGATCAACCTATACCTGACGGACTCCTGAATCTGTTCGGTCCAATAATTACGCCTAAAGTCGGCTTCAAAATCAGCGAACGTAACCCATCCCTTAGAGTATAACTCCATAATCTTACGTGCGTGTCCCGTTATGCACCCTAATGCTATCTCGACTTCACGTTCCTGGCCATTTACCGCTTTAATATACCTTTTTAATCGCTTTAAAAACGTAATAGGGTTGTTTAATGGTTTCCCATCAAAACTCGGTTTGCTAGTAGAGGGTTGTACAACATATAAGTTTCGCGTCTCCGAAGACATCGTGTTAGTGCTTGTAGACTCGCGACCTACCGAATCCTGTCTATTTCCCACAACGTTATTTCTACAATCTCCTCCGTTCGTGTTGCGCGACGAACCCCCTTCACCTTCGTTTCGCTTGTCATTACCGTTCGAACTTAGTTGTTGCAATTTTTCCTGGAATTCATTAATCTTCTGCAATATCAACTCTAAAGTAGCATTTCCTACCGCTTCCGTTCGTTCCCCCGAGTCTACCGCGTTAGTAACGGTCCTTCCTGACCTAGCCTGCTTCCGAACATTTTCCCTTTTACCTGCCGGCATCTCTAACAATTTACCTGACACAAACACGCTCTACCAATAACCGCTCAACTTTGTTTAATGTTAAGTTATTTAGGACTTGTGCAACCTTCCGTTTGTTTGCTAAGACAAAGGTAATAAGAGTGATGTGAATGTCTAAGACCAATTGTCTAAAGCTCGATATGGGTTTTGAAATGATACTATGTGGTTTTATGACTTCAAAATTAGTCTATAAATTTAGTAAGGAGTGATATCTCGAACGCCTGGTCCAATGCAAACCGCTCCAAAAATTTGTATAATTCTATCATTTATGGATAAGAATAACATAGCTTAATTTTGCTCACCCAAAACCTCAAACAAATATTTAAAATGTTTAATACATAATAAATACATGAGTCATGCACAGTGCGATCTTTCTCCTTCTTCTGTATGATTCCTGAAAATTTCCTTACACACTCGATCACAATTTTCATTTAACTGGAAAAGTGCATATACATTCCACAAATTTTATAAGAAATCCGTGAATTCTCTGAATTTAAGTTCTAATCCGTTAGATAAATGTTTTCAATCTATTTAAGATATTAGTTTCTGTGCATGTAGAAATGCTTATAATTTTTTGTTTTTAATAATACACTATGATTAATTTGTTAAATACATGAATTTTAATCTCACATTGGCGTTCTTTTCAATACATACTTACTTACTATTCCACTAATCCAGCAGCCGATAACAAGCACTTCTCAATTTTATAGGCTTGGAATAAGGTACAAGTACTTAATAGACAAATTTTACCTAAAAATTAAATTTATATTAAGCTACTTACCTTATTCCAAGCCTAATTTTAATTACTGTCTGCTGATATTTGTTGTACAATTTGTTTAAACCTAATTGCAAATACGGTCATGATCTATAATCACCATTTTCTAATATGTACATTAGTAGTTAAGCTTACTTTTCAGCTTATTTCAGCAAACATCAGTGTGCCTTTGTTTACAAAATATAGTGGCGCCACCTGTGCTCCTCACAGTGGCTTGATACTACCGTCCTTTCATACCTAAGCGGACGGTAGGTCAAATTGAGAATCCAATGAGTCCAGCTCGGTGCGCAACCGAGCCTGGCCGCTGGATTAGGGAGGGGATAATAGCGGCAAAACGGCACGGGGCACGTGATAGTCACGTGGTAGTCACGTGTTCGCAGTAGGAAACGGAAGTGTCATCTCAATTTTATAGGCTTGGAATAAGGTAAGTAGCTTAATATAAATTTAATTTTTAGGTAAAATTTGCAGGGACCGGACCACCCTTTCCGCGACAAAAGCCTTTCAGTGGGCGTCCCTTAAACAAGGCTAACCCATTAAAAGACTTTCCCGTTTGAAATGCTAGCTCATTCATTTGACTACCCCTTACCGAAAAACTTAGCTAAAAATAAAGCTAGCCCTTTGCAATGGCTTACTGCTATCCTATACGCCTTGCAATCCCTTAATAAGGGCTACCCTTATCATTTAGCGCTTTTTTATAAAGCTACCCCTTTAGTAGTGTCGTACTTGAGCCTTGCGTATAAGAGGCATCGTAGGTATGGTTCGTTTCGTATGTAGTAGCAACAACGGCGGCGTAAACAACAATAATAACAAATAAGGTCACTTCAGTCCTCACTTACGCAGTAGATTTGTAAATCAAGTTTGGGCCCAGCGGGCCTCTACCCCTTTTACCATGGATTTATGAAATTCAATAATATTTGATATGGTTTGGCCAAACCAAGTTCGGAGGTCAATCTGTAAGACATGGCGTGTATTGGGTACCCAGGATTGCTATCAGATCGCAACCGAATCATGTACATGAGTATATAGGGTCAACCTTCCCAAATCAGCATATTGGTTGAAACCTCCGTTACTTCAATGTCTCAACTCAATTAACTCAGCCTCACAAGACCAGCTGTGACTTACAGGGTCGTTACCTTTATTGCATCTACCGATGCGAACAATACCCACTTGTTCCGCCGCTCACGGTCCACTGCCATTGTGTCTTCCAGTACACGTGACATTTAGTCATTAAACCCGTTAGGACATCGCCTAGCGTTTATACGCAGTATTTTATTACTCAAAAACTTGTGACTCCTGCTATCAACTCTAGTCTCAGGAAATGCATGTTTGGTCTGTTTAATCAAAATATGGACCTTAAGTTAACTCTTAGTTCGCTTGGAAGAAGCTTAATTTACCAATTTGAAGCAAAATTACTAATGTGGTGGATGCGGAAAGCACAAGACCGGTCTGAGTGGAGAGCCTTGGGGGAGGCCTATGTCCAGCAGTGGACGTCTTTCGGCTGACATGATGATGATGAGAAGCAATGTTTTTTCATAGCAAATACTGTTTGTTGTTTGTGATATCAAAAGATGACGATAAGAATTCAATTAAGACGACTGAACTAAAAATTATTAGAGTCCAAAAAGATAACCCCGATTTTACATTTTTTAAGAAATTGTAGTACTGTGAGGCATGTTCGTGCTTACAGTGAGTTGTGTTTTGTTTCCAACAATTTAAGAAAGATTTTTGTTTGGTTATTGTATCTAATACATAATTTCTGTTACATGTACAACATAATTGTAGTATGTTTCAGTTTTGCTAAAAAAAAAGACATTTTCGTAAAAGTTTTTGATTTCTATATAGTGTTATTATTATTTATCGCAGCATAACTAATACAATTAGTATCATCTTAAACGTGACAAGTCAATTTATAACCGCATAGTTTTTATATATTTTCAGGAAAAACGTGATATATGCTTACCTTTTTTTTGTATCTTATTTTAATCCTGCATTTTAATAATTCGTGGGATTTTTACCCATATTTTCAGATAGGTTATTAGTTAAACTATAAAATTAACCCAGTTCCTAAAGTAAAAAAGTTACTCAATTAGATTTTATATTCGCTTGAATGTTTAAAAATGCTCTCCTATAAAATCGCAACTTTGGAGATAGCACAGTTTTGTCGCAAAGGTGCGATATTATCTGCAACCGGAAGATGATTATAACATTGGCACGTGTCTAAGACTAAAGAAAAAACGATGCACCCGACCCGCGCAAAGCGGCAACAGCCAACCACAATCACAACTCTTTGCCATTGAAAATTGGACCGTATTTCAAGTTGAAATTTTCAACTGAAGAAAGCGACTTCGCGCAGTGCGCGCGCGAATATCAAAGAACGCCGCCGCCTGCCAGTGCCGCCACCGACAATCGCTTACTATTGGATTCGGAGTAATATTGTGTGCTTTGTGAACAAGGTAGACGGTTTAATTTAGCATGCTTTATGCTAAAAGGGAAGCCCTTTATAAGGCTAACCCTTATAAGCGATATGCAAGGTGTTGGTGAGCGGATGATAAGGGTTTCGTAAGGGTATTGAGATACCGATTGCTCAAATAGGTTAGCGTTTATATAAGGGCTTTAAAAGCAAAATGAAAGGGTTTCGTCGGGCAAAGGGTATGGTGAGTTAAGTCTTATGCAAAACCCATACAAAACCCCTAATAAGGGATAGCGGGCCGGTCCCTGAAAATTTGTCTATTGTTGTTTTAAGTTATTGGATTTTTGGTATTACGCTCTAAATTTGTACTGGTGGTAGGACCCTGTGCAAGGTCCATCCGGGTTGTTACCACCGCCTTATTCGCTAATCCTGCCGCTAAGCAGCAGTGCTTACATAGTTGCGTTTCGGTGGGAGAGTAAGGTAGCCGGGTAATGTGTCGAAGACATCGAATCGGTATGTCTTCAGTAAACCTATAGTAGGTAAGCTGCAGAGAGTAGCCCTGTAGTCCAAGCGAGCTCGTTACAGTAAGATTATCTTTCTCTACGGCTGGCTTAAGATAATAATGGTCATATTTGTACACACTATTATGTCGTATTGAAATGTATAAACGCCCATTCATTTCTCACGGTCCAAAATGTGGGTGTAGGTGTAGATGCTCAGTTTAAATTTTTATATGAGCGAATACTATTTCGAGGGGGGGCGGGGGGTCGTGTCTATTTCAGCACTGTTTTGGCCTAGTCAATGTATATCTATGCAAAATTGCAGCTTTCTAGTACCAGTAGTCTTTGAGCTAAGCCGCGGACAGATGAACGGACGGACGGACAGACGGACATGACGAAACTATAAGGTTTCCCTTTTTGCCATTTTGGCTCGAATTCCTAAAAAGGAAGTATTTTTATTTAGTTTGCGTAAATTGTTGACAGGAATTGTCAGTTCGCTCCTATAATCTTCATGAAATTAATGACAGGTTGAACAATCGCGCTGTCGAGGACGTCTATAGTAGTTTCTGTCAAAGAATGAACGGAGTTACCACTGGCCTGACTCGATTGAAACACTCATGCCTGCAAACACAGCTGGAATATGCTTTTACGCAAGGAAATTACGAATTCGCGGGGAGGAGGATAAATGGACAAACCAGTTTTGATGACGAGGACGACGTCCATCTGCAATCATTGTTAGAGGTATATTTTCGAAAACTTTTCGAATTATTAGCCGTTGTGTAATCAAATTAGTTTAGCGGTTATGCGTACTTTTCGCTCTTCCAAAAAAATTGCATTAAGTACAGTAATCAGTTAACAGTACAGTAATCATTTTGGTCAGTGAAATGTTGATTGTCTGCACGGTATTACACTTGTTTGTAACGTAACATATTTCGACATGAGCGCGTAGACTGTACGTGTACCTCGATCCCCACAAATACTGCCATAAAAAATGACATGCAAAGATAAGCTAAACTAAAGGCTAGTACTTAAGAGGCCCAAACACGAATATTCGAATCCTGCGTTAAGTAACGTTATCCTATCGCCATCGAGAAAATTCATATTAAATGTTAGTACCAAAAACGCTCACGAGCGGGCTCTGTTCCCAACGTCATACAAATTTTCACGATAACGTTACTACTCGATTACGCTGTTGCTTTTGTTTATTTTTATAAAATTTGTGTGCTTCATACCTAACATACAAATTTAAGGCTTTATTATTGTATTACTAACACGTATGGACCCAAGTTGTGTGCCAATAAAGAATTTTATTTTATTTATTATTATTTTATTACTACTCGATTACGTTACGCAAGATTGGAATATTCGTACTCGGGCCTCTGTCTGTCTCCTCTGATCTGAGGTTTCGTGAGACTTGACATGTTTGTTTTTATTATGTTCATGATGGGATATTTTACAGAAAGTGCGAGGAAGCTACGAATACTACCATCAGGTGAACAGTCGGCGCCCGACTGTATGGTAGGTGGTGGGTATGTTGGTGGACGTGATGGCGGGCCCCGCGGTGGTACCCGCTATCGTTGCCGCAAGCACTTTCGTCTTGAACAGACTCAAAAGACGGTTTATGTAAAATAGCTTAGTAAAATACTAACACCGAAATTGGCAACTTACAAAAAATATTGTTTAACTAGCTGTTGCCTGCGACTTTGTCCGCGTAGAATTTGTTTATTGCTATACCGCGGACATGTTCCTAAAGTATTGTGTTATTCGATTTCTTTGAAACCCGTATAATACAGAACAGACCAGTGCAGTTTCGCGTAGTCATCTCCGTGGACGCAGCGTATCGTGATATATTGTACGAATGACAATGTTAATTCCGTGCCTGGCGTGAAGAACTTAATAACACTGTTACATTATAGCAACACTGGCTCTTCCTGTTCCTTGGTAAGATGGCGGACGATACCGTGCCATGCTAATGCTGTATGAGTTTTCTATATTATTAAAGTATTACCTAACTACCACGGAGTTGTCAATCACATAACATGGTGTCACAAGTAGACTGATCAAAACACAATGAGCTAAGAAAGCAATGGTCAGGATGGCGGGGGCGGAACCGCGTGTTATGTAAAATACATAACCATATTATGTAGACTATACATAAGTATCATTACGCTAAGTTTATATAGTTATTAAGTTCTATGAATTCAAGCACTGCAACAACAACGCTTGTGATGGCACGGCTATGATCGTCTATATATATATTTATTTAGTGTATCGAATGTATTTAGACTTTATTCAGAAAACCATCGTAGAGTTATAGCACATCTCGGTAACAAGGAGGCAGCTTATTTGTCAATTTCAAGGCTTTATACAGTACATTGGATTGAGTGGTCTAGTACCCCGACTGTCATTCATTCCACCCGCTTACCTGAACCTTTATGTTCCGGGGTAGAAAAAGGTTTTATTGTAATGAGGCGAGCCTCATTCAATACAAGTTAGTGAAGCTCGCTTGTACTATTGTTGGCTGTATGGAATAAAGTAAGTGCTCGGATAGCGTGATAGACAGTGAAAATACTAGAAACAGGTACGCCTGAACCAAATGACCAATCTCACTCTGGTACGGGGATCCCTACGCCAGTAACTGGCCCTGTCGTCAGGTTATTGGGGTGACAGTTGACCTCCTTTGCGCTGCGAAGCGTTTACATTTCCAACATCCGAGGATGCGTACTTTCAATGTTGGGGCCCAGCGGGCCCCTGCCCCTTTTACCATGGATTTATGAAATTCAATAATATTTGATATGGTTTGGCCAAACCAAGGTCGGAGGTCAATCTGTAAGACATGGCGTGTATTGGGTACCCAGGATTGCTATCAGATCGCCACCGAATCATGTACATGAGTATATAGGGTCAACCTTCCCAAATCAGCTTATTGGCTGAAACCTCCGTTACTTCAATGTCTCAACTCAATTAACTCAGCCTCACAAGACCAGCTGTGACTTACAGGGTCGTTACCTTTACTGCATCTACCGATGCGAACAATACCCACTTGTTCCGCCGCTCTCGGTCCACTGCCATTTGTGTCTCCCGGTACACGTGACATTTAGCCACTAAAATCCGTTAGGACATCGCCTAGCGTTTGTACGCAGGATTTTATTACTCAAATAACTTGTGACTCTTGTTCTCAACTCTGGTCTCAGGAAATGCATATTTGGTCTGTTTAATCAAAATATGGACCTTGCGTTAACTCTCAGTTTGCTTGGAAGAAGCTTAATTTACCAATTTGAAGCAAAATTACTAGTGTATCGGCATAATTTTAACAATATAAAGTCTCATCAATCAATTTAATTTATTAACCCGTATTTATTACGTGGTTAATAATTTATCTGTAAAATGCCATCGAGATTGAACTGTATAGAAAATCTGTGATCGAGATGTAGTGTGGAAATCTTCAATAGTGGAGATTAATTATTACACGAAGTGTACATTACTTGCTCTTGATTTAGGAAATCTCATTGTAGCTTAATCCGCTCAATTTATTAATGAGAAATCTCCATTATTAAATAGTTCCGAGATAGGGAACTTATCTAGAATATAACGAAAACCATGAAATTTAGTAGATCAATTAATTAATTTAATAAGAAGATCTACCTTATAATACATTTGAGGAAGCAAAAGAAACTATTTCAATTATTTAGATCGTCATTGATGGTATGATTTCAATGAAAATCGGGAATTCTGTTCCTACAGAGCCATACCAATAAAGGGAAAACGAACCCCCAAATAAAAAACCCTTTTGGCTATTTACGCACTAACACACATGCACA
The DNA here is from genome assembly GCA_963691665.1 of Clepsis dumicolana. Taxonomy (NCBI): domain Eukaryota; kingdom Metazoa; phylum Arthropoda; class Insecta; order Lepidoptera; family Tortricidae; genus Clepsis; species Clepsis dumicolana. Next base: position 4,345,188 of record OY829534.1, on the reverse strand, counting down.
TAGTGGCTAATAAACACATCACACAACAATAAACACAAACAATCACACAAGAAAATATATACACAATTAGTTCATCTGAGTACAATGAATAGACTTAAGATTTTAGGTTCGTTTTTAGTTGGTGTGAAAAGGAGCTTTAATTGAGGGTCTAATTTACGTTAGCCTCAACTCTCCACCTTATTACATTGTTGAATGGTGCTACATTTACATAGCTTGCAATGGGTTGCCCTTGTGACTGCACACTTATTATTTGTTGTGCGACAATGAAGTTTGCTCTTTATTCGTTATCAAAGTTTAAAACAATTAGGAAAACAGTATCAAAGATCGGCAAGAAAATCTAAAGCTATGAACCAAGGGAATTACAAGATTTCTTATTCATTTCACACAGATTAACAGTACACATAAAATTACGTTTTACAATTTACTCTTTCCAGTATTGTCAAATAAATCCATGACCCTTTATAAGTTCAATTTCTAACGTCGGTCATCTCAATCTCTCGAACTCTAGGTGTGACTTCTCTACTACAATCAAGCCCAAACACCTCCAAATACTCCCACATTTCTCGCACATTAAGATCAATAGAACCATGATCATTAATCCGAACAATATCAAGATTATGACTTCTATTGAGTTCCAACCCTTATATTCAACCTGAATCAGGCGACAATAAGACTCATATAGTTCGTCTAGATTCATTCTTTACTATAATACAGAACAGTAATAAACAAGTAGTGGATTCATTTGATAACCTGGATTAATAACTGAAATCGGGTACTTTACCGAATAACTCCTGGATGCACTTTTCACTCCCTAGCTAAATTACAAACTAACTTATTTATTTAGATTTTAGTTACAAAATTTCGATATGTTAGGACCTTCAACAACCCTAGCTCATAGGTTCTAACAGAGAGAATCGTTAAGATTTTTCTAGGTTCTTGTCGTGAAGCGAGCCAAGATCCAACTGCCCCAACTTCCTCCTCCACTCCCGTCAGCGTCATCCTTCGGGTCTCGACCTCTCTCCGGGAGCTGTAGGCTTGTCTCTGTAATTTTAAAATATTCCCACGAGTAATTCCGTACATATGATTGGTTAATGACTATGACCGATCCTTGCGATTGGACGATAGTCATGCTAGAGCGTAAGCTCCGCCCTTAAAATCATCATCATCAGCATCATGATGTTTTTGCTTGCTATGATTTTTTTGACTGGTTTCATTCGAGTCTAGAGCAACACGTGGAAGCAATTTACGTATCCTAGCAATTGAAAGATTGCACAAAGTCCTTTATCTATAATGGGTTCTTAAGTATCGACTTGTCAAGCGTCATTTTTACGACTTAGTTTTAAGAAAGTGAGTCAGGTTTCTTTTGTCTAGTTTAATTTTATGTTGCGCGTTGGTCGACTCTATAAATCTTAAGTTTTGTTTAAGATAATTTTTTGTTCCCTTGAATTCTGGGTAAAACTTTCTACACGTGAACGTTGCTGTCTGCGTTATTTGAAATTTATGGGCGCTAAGTCTGTATTTTATAACTTATTTGATACGCGGAAACGATAACGCTACGTTGACCATCTCACACTCCCCCAAATAGATTTTGAAACACCTAGTGTTCTCTCTCTCCCTCCCTAGCACTAGTCCGTTTCAAAATATATTTCCCTTCCAATACAAATTCAGAATTCCTACTCTAAAGCTTGCTTACGCAAAATTCCCACGTTAACCCTACTTATCTCACGCTCCTCTCGGTTTTCTCACGCCTACCTATTGTCGTGGGGTGGCAATAAAATCCCATTTACTCCCTTTTTTTTTTTTGTAGATCATTCTCCGTTTATGATATCGCTAACATTCCTTATCCTTTGTTACCCTTATCGCAAGGTTGAACGAAAGTGGACCTATGCGTTAATTACTTTCGTAATAGCGGAACAAATGAATAACATTATAATTTCCCTTGATTGTGCCCGTCTGTTGGTCAATCAAAGTGTATACGTTCTCGTAGGGGACGGCTCCTACTATGAAAGGTCCCTCAAAT
>OY829534.1:4175786-4342968 GCA_963691665.1 Clepsis dumicolana | reverse complement strand
CATCAAAGCCGTCTACCAAAACACACACACAGTCTCTTTGTAAATCGGTTATATCAACCTGCAACAATAGGTGGATCAAGTTACGCCGCCTGAATGTCTGGCTGTACTCGTGCTGCGAAGAATGCAAGGTACGCATATTTTGCCCAGCCGGTACAGAAATAAAGGAACTACATGCTAACGGTATCATTAACATAGGTCAGGGTTGCACGTTAAGAAACGAAACCCTTACTATTTACGGTCACAACAACTTCATCAATCAAATAACAGTAGAGTCAGACATTGAAGTACCAGAAATATCTATCCTCAATAATTTAATCAATAACACTATGCAAGCAAACTTTACGGAACTAGAGTCAGACCATCACATTTTATATCATCAACTGAGAGCACAGATAGACGAGCTGAAGGAGCAGTCTGAAACGCAAATCACTGTACATGATGTACATCATTATACCGTATCATATGTTATCATAACAATAGCTCTGATAGTCTGCATTGCTATCATATACATGAGATACTGTAGGAGGCCAAGCTATGTACGGACAAGCGTACATTGTTTGTATATATCATATTTAAAAGTAGCGCATAGCTTACATAGCGCAAACGTTTGCATACGTTTGCTGTTTACTTTAATATCGTATCACCATTATAGCATTAAATCAGTTCGTTCACGTTCAGCATTCAATTCAGTCGTTTGCTTTATCATCCCTCTTCAACCCCCCTTTTATCAGTATCAGTGTCATTATTATTTCTATCAATTATCACCCCTTAAATAGAGTAGTTATCGCTACACACGTATATATAAATAATATACTCATTATTTGTAAAGAAAACCACGCAATTAAAATTATAATATTATAGCCAAATAACGCAGGGCCGAAAAATTATTTTCCCGCCTAATAAATCCCAACCTCTAATAGTATGGCCGTTTTGTAATTCCTAGTAAACTAAATGAAACTATTACAGAAACTGACTATTTTATCTATTTCTAATGATTTTCCAGTTTTTAGATCTACCGATTTAGACTGTCCATTATCTGTCCAATGACGACACTGAAATAGGTACCTTTTTTGTAATTTTTCCATTATTTTATACATTTACCTTTGAAACAGTTACGAAAGACTGGCCTTCCATTCCACTTGCCACTCTGTGAGCTTTTTCGTCTTTTATACCTAAAATATTATCATTAGTGGTTCTGAGAGCTGTAGACTTCGTGAGCAATTTTTTTTTTCCAAAAAACTATAATTATCGAGCCTGCTTGCAAAATTTTACACTGCAGAGGAGAACAGCTGGACAGACATTAAGAAAGCATTTTTGTCCCATTTGAAACGTTCATGCTTCGCTCGCTCGGTCAATAAAGAACGACCTGTTATTTTATGTTCGTAAATTAACAGGTCATTGTTATCATGCGACTACTTGTTATTTTGTGGACATGAATTAGCAGGTCGGTAAGGTAGTCGTACATTATCCAGATGGTATATTTGTCTGTGGTATATTCCGTCGTCCGTCCTCTCATTCGTCGGTAGTCGACGTGTAAATTGTTGCTAAGAGCATGCATTAAATTTATTAGTAAATTAAATTGTGATTGGTGGACTACCGCGATTTCTAATTCCTTGTTGCTCTTGTGGGACTCTTACCTATCGACTCCACCAAGTGGGCGGTCCTAGAAAAGGACAAGTAGTTTTGCACCTGTGTCCCTCGGAAATCTGGGATTTGATCGTGGATCGTCGGTTTTCGAAACCACGGTTCGCGCCGCTGAGCCACGCATCGTTGCCCTGTGCCCTAAGCACGACTTGTCGAATCCTGCGTTACGTTACGGTTATCGTATCGAGATCGAGAAATCTCATACTAAATTTTAGTTCCAAATACGCTTACGGGCGGGCGCTGTTCCAAACGTCATACAAACTCGCTATAGTTTACTATTCGATTTTACGTGACGCAAGATTCGACAAGTCGTGCTTAGGGCACTGCGGTTGGCGAAATTCTGAGTTGCAAACTACGGTGACGTCACTGCGACTGTGCGAAACCGCTACGCCGCTACGAGATACTGCTACGCCGTGCGAGTGCTACAACACTGACTGTACTGCGCGCTTCACTGGGACGCTTCGGTACTGAGCCGCCTCGCTGTTTGCCGCGATTGTCTGCTCTGCGCTATGGAGAGGACTAATAGTGGTGAGCTGATCTGTGACGCATGCCGTGAGGAGATCAATGTGGGTGAAGAGTATCTGCAGTGCATGGTCCAGACTTGCCGCAAGTTATATCACTACTTGTGTACCAATAAGAAGCTGACGCTTCAAGAAAGAGACACGTGGGTCTGCCCTGGGTGCTGCATCGCACACAGGAAAGCTGGTAGGAACTAAAAAACAATTACTTTGCTCACCCGCGACCACTAATGACAAATATTTATATCTGTGCGGCAAATGTATGTTTCCATGCAACACCTCCGCCTCCACTGCTACACGAATCAACACATGCCACACAGACCCAACTATCACCACCACCACTATACTAAACGCTGACGCGTTTCGGCACTCTCCACGAGGCCAAAAATAACGGGGTACCTGGCGTAAATTAAAAATAAAAAGGGTAGTTTGGAATTCGTTTTTTAAAAAACGGTAGTTTAGGACTTACATAAAAGGGTAGTTTGGAATTTATAAAATATTAGTGGGTACGTTGGTATTGTCATTAACTAAGTTGAGTACATGGTTTACATATGTCAGTAGTGGAAGTGGTGGCATGTTGAGCGGTTGTTGTTGTGCTTCGTAAATGGCCTCGTGGAGAGTGCCGAAACGCGTCAGCGTTTAGTATAGTGGTGGTGGTGATAGTTGGGTCTGTGTGGCATGTGTTGATTCGTGTAGCAGTGGAGGCGGAGGTGTTGCATGGAAACATACATTTGCCGCACAGATATAACTATTTGTCATTAGTGGTCGCGGGTGAGCAAAGTAATTGTTTTTTAGTTCATAAATATGGACCTCCGCAAAGTAACGCCTGATTCAATAAATTAAGCTGTTAGGAATTGTGATACTCCTGTTGGTACGCCGATTACTCTGAAGAATGTAGCGAACCGGAACAAAAGTGACGCTTCTGTCGGGGCGCCGACGCCTTTGGATGACGTTTCACAGATGTCAGTCGAAATGCGGCTTCTTCGGTCACAGAGTGCTTTGTTGACGGAGCAGCTAGCTGGCGCGGTCTCTGCCATCTCAAGCTACCAGGTGGCGCTCAGTGATTGTGCGCGAAGGTTTGAGACAGTCGACGAGAAGCTGAAGAGTCTGGAGCAAGTTTCGGCGTGCCGATGTCAGTGTGGTGCTGGTACTGGGCCCAAGAGTTGCATGACACCCAAGCCCAAAAAGAAGAGGAGTCGTCGACGTGGGGCGAGCGGCTCGGGGCACTCGGAGCCACCTGTGGCAGCGCCTTTAGAGGCGGGAAACGAGGTGAATGGGGATGCGGCGGTGCCTGGGAGCCAGGGCCTCGCGACCCTGGCTGGCTCAGATTCTGAAGACGAGGCCGGGGCTTCGGGGGAGGATTGGAAAACCGTGGCAGGAAGGCGGAGGCATCAACGATTCTCCTCGGTGCGATGTACTGCTGGCCCAAGTGTGACATCACTCAGGGCAGTGGAGCAGCGAAAATTCATCCATCTATGGAATATGCTATCCGGAGCGGATGAGGTGAATGCATATCTGCGAGATCTGTGCCCGGGGAAGACATGTACGGTTGAAGAATTAAAGTCAAAGGGCGAATACAAATCTTATAAAATTGGAGTCCTATCTGAACTGTATAACAAATGTCTATCCCCGGAGTGTTTGCCTGATAATGCCCGAGTTAGAACCTGGTTATTTCGCAGAGTGCAGCGAACGCAGAAGCCAGAGAGCGAAAAAACCGCCTAAGACGTTCTCACTAAGGGTATACTACCAGAATGTGCGATGGTTGAAAAGTAAATTAGATACTTGGAGAAACAACGTACTAACATCTGACGATTTGCACTTGATCGCTGTTACGGAGACAAACCTCGACGAATCAGTATACGATGCTGAAGTGTGCGGTGCGGGCGACGAGTGGAGCGTGTTGCGGCGGGACCGCGGCGCGCGCGGCGGTGGCGGGGTGCTGCTAGCGGCGCGCGCGCCGCTGTGTCTCGAGCGGCTGGCGAACTACGAGACCGCACGCGGAGAAGACCTCTGGGCGAGGTTCGCCGTCCGAGGACATTATCTGTATGTGTGTGTCAACTATATACCTCCTGGTTCTCCTGATGAACTCTATTTTCAGTGGTTCGACAGTGTTGAAAGAGTATGTCTACAACATGATAGTTTCAAAGTTATTATTCTAGGAGACTTGAATCTGTATAGCGCCACTTCAAATGTTGAAAGACATTACCACTGTTTTGTTAATGTTTGTAACGTGTACCAATATAATAGAGTACTTAATAGGAATGGTAGAGTGCTGGATGTTATGTTGACGAGCCAGGAGTTGAGTGGCTCAGTGTTTGTGCGGCCTGGGCCGTGTTTTATAAACCTACAAGTTACAATTTTACAGGCGTTTATTGGCAACACTTGTCCAGTTTTTTACAATTTGCGTTTTATAAAAGTACTGTGGTACAATTTTACAAGCTACAAGTACAGGCGCCTGTAGCCGTATCAAAGACAAAAAATGGACATTATGTAGTTTTAAATTCATAATCGAACAAGTGTTTTTGAAAAAAATTGTAAAATACAACTGTAGATTTCTAAAATTGTAACGAAAACTTACGTACGTCTTGCGACCTGTAACAATGGCTACAGATGTACAAATTTTTGAATTAGGTGTCTTGATCAGTACCAAATCAATCGTTCTATCTACCTATCTATCTCTTCTTCAAGTTATTAAATTCGAGGTCATCAAGGAATGAATCATTTATTGAGGAACTCGTCTGAGTCGGACTCGGAAGAAGAAAGTCCACGGCAGCATAGAGCTAGAGAATTTTGGCCACGAATAAATACAGATTTTGACACACCTTTTCAGTATTATAATGAAAGCTCCAGAATGAACTATATGCAAATAGACTAGACTAGATTCTGCAAGAAATTACCGTGACATATGGTATGAAGGCAGCACCTTTCCTTGCTATGAGAACATTACAACAATTAGCAAAGGATGACGGTCATAAATATCCATTAGCAGCACCGGCAGTAGAATCCTCATTTTACATGGATGACCTATTAACCGGAATCAATTCCATAAATCAAGCAAAGGAGTTGCAACAACAGCTTATCAATATGCTAAAAGGCGCTGGAATGAACCTTCGTAAATGGTCCAGCAATTAACCACAACTTATCACGGAATTATCACAAGATCAAATAGACATATCATTGGACTTCAGGTGTGCAGAATCCCGAAAAACATTGGAATTAGATGGAACGCATCATCGGACGACTTTACCTTTCGAAAGGTATTCGATTATCAAGATAATATCAACCATCATACGAAGACAGCTCTTATCAGATATCTCAAAGATTTTTGACCCACTGGGTTGGCTGTCTCCTATCACCGTCAAGGCCAAACTCTTATTTCAAAGAGCATGGGCATCAGGTATGTTGTATTTATTACGTAATTAATTAATACGAATAAAAAGGCAAATTTATTAATTGCAACTTATGTTTCTTTATTGTACCAGTACCACAGACTGACTTAACTATATACTTACTTGTAACTAGAACATACAGCCTGGGTTAGGGTGCTGCCATCTACGTTGTTTTAGATACAACACTCTCCCCTATTTTTAAACAAACGAAAAAGCTTTTTTTTTTTTTTGTGTTTTAGTATTCAAACATTTTGCTCACATTCCAATAATTGATTGCTATGTCGTTTTGCAAAAATCGGTTTTAATAATTGACTTTTCCGAGAAATGATTTTAGCATTTATATATTTTCTGGTTTTGGCAAACTTAGTGTCCAAGCATATTATTCGGTAATCAGAGATAATTTGACTGCCGTAAGGTTGGCAGCAAGTCTGCCGATTCCCGCGCTACGACAGTGGCGCCGCGTGGCGGAAAAAGGCACTACTGTACTCGACGAATTCGAACATGGCGTGTGCGCTCCGTGGCTCTGCCAAATTAATATTATAAAAACGGTGTTTCCAATGTGGCACGGGTGTAACAAAGAAATAACCACATTTAAGGAAGATAGAAAGTTTATTCAGGTAGACACAGTGCACAGAAGAGTAGAAATAAACTTTAGCAAAAGTAGAAGTAGCACAGTACATAAGCGACGGAATAATTAAACGAAACAAATAAATTGCATAAGCGCGTAAGAGAACAATAGGGGTAGCGGAGGGCATGCGCGCAGCCTCTCGGCGTCGGATAGCTAAATTGACTGACCGCAGCGGCAAATCTGAGCGCGGCCCGACCGCGCACGAACTAAGTCCCGTTAGACACGAAGCCGTGCGCGGTGCGCGGGCGCCGAGTGGATGCGCGCAAGCATACAATAAAATATTAACGAAACAAACAAATAAGTAATTCGCTACATCAGCCCCCTCGGAGACCTTTAGGTCGATCAAAAATAATTTGGAAAGCGATCCAAACGTCCCGAGCGGGTCTTGCGATCAATCTTAGCCGGCAGTGGCTTTACAGTTGGTTGATCGTACTGTGGAGAAATATTAAACTGGCTAAACATGTAGGCTGGTTTAAGACGGTCAATGGATACATTATTAGGTTTTCCTTTAATGTCGAGTGTAAAAAACTTATCTGCCCTCTCTACAACCCGATATGGTCCCGTGTACGTGGGTTGTAAAGGCTTACGAACGGCATCATTGCGTAAAAATACATGCGAAGCTGTTGCCAAGTCTCTATACACGAAAACCTTTCGAGTGCCATGATGAGCAGCTGGCGTCGGTTGCAGATGTCGCATTTGCAGTTGCAAGCGAGTCACGAAGTCAGTGTAGTCAGTTGGAGTTACTTGACCTGATGATTCGAAAAAATCACCAGGCAAGCGCAACTGTTCTCCATACAAAAACTCTGCAGTGGAAGCAGTAATGTCGTCTTTCCATGCCGTTCTGATTCCTAAAAGAACCAGAGGCAGGACCTCCACCCAATCGTCGCTCGCGTGGCATTTAATGGCAGCTTTCATCTGTCTATGGAATCGTTCCACGAGGCCATTTGCAGCATGATGGTAAGCTGTGATTTGCACGTGCTCTGCACCAATAAGCTTGGCAAATCTCCGAAAAGTTTCCGAAATAAACTGACGTCCTCTGTCAGTCGTTATTCGCTTTGGGCATCCAAATCGAAATACCCACCCGGAAACAAAATAGTGAGTGATGGTTTCCGCTTTGATGTCGGAAATAGGCATCACCTCAGGCCATCTCGTAAATCGGTCCACTGCTGTCAAACAATATTGAAAGCCTCGTGACATTGGCAGTGGGCCGACCAAATCCACGTGGACATGAGCGAAACTTTCCGATGGCGTGGTGAAAGTTTTCACCTGCGAGTGCACATGCCTCGAGACTTTACATCGCTGACATTGCTGGCATGCCCTTGACCATTCGAGACAGTCTTTCTTGATGCCAGGCCAGACGTATCGTTCAGTCATCAACTTGACGGTAGCTCTTCCACTTGGATGACTGAGTCCATGAATCGTGTCGAAGAAAGAGCGACGGAACTCGGAAGTCACGAATGGACGAGCCACTGGACCAGATGTGTCACAAAAGATCGGTGCACCACCAGTTGGTCCTGGAAGAACGAGCGTCTTCAATTGCAGCGAAGATCCCGTTAGCAGCAATTGTTGCAGCTCCGGATCGTTTCTCTGCGAAGAAGCTAATGCGTTGAAATCTGTGCCGCTGATTGCATCAACAGGACGAGAAAGGGCATCAGCGACAACATTTTCCTGACCAGAAATGTGGCGAATGTCAGTGGAAAATTGACCAAGAAAATTGAGGTAACGGAACTGGCGTGGTGAACACTTATCCAAAGGCTTGGTGAATGCGTACACAATCGGTTTGTGGTCGGTGTATACTACGAAGGGTTTCAACTCAAGCATATGCCGAAAATATTTAACACCTTCGTAGATTGCCAGCAGCTCCCTATCGTAGGGGCTGTACTTACGCTGGGCGGTGTTCAGCTTACGCGAGAAAAAACCTAGAGGTTCCCACGTATTGCCTACACGTTGCTGAACGACGGCACCTATGGCTAGATCGGATGCGTCAGTAACCAGGGCTACATCGGCATTCGGACGGGGATGGACAAGAAGTGTGGCCTCGGCAAGACTACTTTTACAGTCGTTAAATACTTTGTCGAGGTCGTCACTCCAGCTAATCCTGGCCGAGCTTTTGCAATGGTGACCTGCCAATAAACCATTCAGCGTAGCCTGTTTCTGGGCAGCGTGGGGCAGAAAACGCCGATAAAAGTTCAGCATGCCCAAGAAACGACGGAGTTCCTGAATGGTGGTGGGACGGGGAAAATCCATAATGGATGTTACCTTTTCAGGTAAGGGTGTTGTGCCTTCACTGGAGATCCTGTGGCCCAGGAACGAGACCTCTGACTCACCAAAAACGCATTTCCCTGTATTAATCAGAACACCATGTTCGCGTAGGCGCTCGAAGACCAGCTTCAGATGACTCTCGTGCTCGCTTGCACTAGAAGATGCCACAAGGATGTCGTCTAAATAGGGAAAGCAAAACTCCAGGTCACCTAAGATCTCATCTATGAAGCGCTGGAATGTTTGCGCCGCATTTCTTAAACCAAATCCCATAAAGCCGAATTCGAAGAGACCAAAAGGAGTCGTTATGGCAGTCTTCGCGATGTCATCTTGATAGACTGGGATCTGATTGTAGGCGCGTACTAGATCGAGCGTAGAAAACATCTGACACCCATGCAGGTTGTGGGCGAAATCTGCTAGATGTCTAACAGGGTACCTATCAGGTATGGTGCGCGCGTTCAGCGCGCGGTAGTCGCCACATGGTAGCCAGCCGTTATTTTTTTTAGGCACTAAATGCAATGGCGAAGACCATGGGCTGTCAGAACGGCGCGCGATGCCCGAGCGCACCATGTCATCGAACTCCTGTTTGGCTATCCTGAGTCGATCGACGTCCAGACGTCGCGGACGGCAAAACACGGGCGGGCCAGGGGTGGTACGGATATAATGAAGCGTGTTATGCTTCACTTTCCGTTCGGTGGGGTCGCCCGCCGGCCTAGTAATTTCGGGAAACTGTTGGAGCAAAACATGGTACGGCGAGAGTAGTAATATATTGGGCATTCTAGATCACTTTCATGAATTACTCAAAATATGATGAGCATTCTAGATCACTTTCATGAATTTCCCTCAAAACACATTGGGCATTCTAGATCACGGAGATCAGCGAGCGAGCCGGACAGGCGAAGCGAGCCGGAGTGATCTAGAATGCCCAATGTGTTTTGAGGGAAATTCATGAAAGTGATCTAGAATGCTCATCATATAAAAATGATTATCGTTAAAAACTAAATGATTACATTGTACGGAATTAACGTGACATTTAGTATTCGTTAAAAATGGACCAGAAAGTATCCAGCCTAGTTTTGATTTGAGCATAGTTGGCTGGCCGGGACCAAGGTCCATTTTTTCGGATTCAATCAGGCTCCAAAATATGTCAGCACCTATAAGCATATCAACAGGTGCGCACTGATTGAATGTGGGATCGGCTAAATTAATGTTGTTGGGTAAATTTATCAAGGATGCATCAAAATTCAAAACCCAAAATTTTATTCAGCAAATAGGCAGTTGAATGCTCTTTTACACGTATTTTTTTCGAGTCTACCAGCGCTTTCGGAAAGACCATGATTGCCAAGAAGAATGCGCCGCAAGAAACTTGGCACAAAGTCATTTTTTCTAAAAACAAGTTACATCAGATCTTACAATACGTAACCACAGATAAATTACACAAAGAAAGCTCACTCTATCATTAAAAAAAAAATAAAGAGAAAAAAAAATACCGTATTTTAGAAAAAAGTGTAAAAAAAATGTTATTAGAACAGCAAAACCAGAACACTTTAATTTATTGGCACGTTTTAATTGAGCAGGAGATGTATAGGGTCTCCAGGTCAAATATCTTTAGAATTACAAGGGGATGTATAGGGTCCCAGAATTAATACTATAATATGATACTTAATCTAAATGGCTTAGAGATGTATAGTCTCTAGGGTCAATTTAAACTAAATTTAAAATCAGCAGACGTGTAAAACGCCTCCACGGTCAAATAATAAGTATAATAATACATATACATAAACTGAAGATGTATATGGTCTCCAAATGTCAAATAACAAAATTGATGAAATATACATTTCATGTCATCATGTCAAATAAATAAAACATTATTTGTCAATTATATATAATTAGAACGCAACGGACAACGGCAACAGAGCCAGACACCATACACGAATATTTTCGGGACGCAGACAAGTCACATTGGTGTCCTAATTATCATCTGTTTTCAACATTGGCCAAGTGGTATCATCACATACGTATTCATCCACTTTGTAGTATGCTTTTTTCAGGAGAGCGGTCCTTATGTGGCTTTTGAATGAATTGTGAGGCAATTCCCATGCATCTACAGGCACTTTATTGTAGAACCTCACGCAATTTCCCAAAAACGACTTGCTGACTTTTCGTAGACGAAATTTAGAGACGGCAAGTTTATGCTTATTTCGAGTGTTGAAACCATGCACATCCGACACTTTCTTAAAAGTTTTGATGTTTTTATGTGTATACAATATTACATCATATATATACTGAGATGCCACTGTAAGGATGTCGATTTCTTTAAAGCGTTCTCTAAGTGAATCTCGGGAGCCAAGATTGTAAATGGACCTGACCGCCCTCTTCTGCAGGATAAAGATTGTCTCTATGTCGGCCGCCTTGCCCCAAATTACGATGCCATAAGACATAATGCTGTGAAAATAACTGAAGTAAACTAACCGCGCAGTTTCTACATTGGTGAATTGCCGGATTCTTCGTACAGCATAAGCGGCAGAGCTCAATCTACCAGCAAGACCAGATAGGTGTGGGCTCCATTGCAAATTGCGATCCAAGGTAAGCCCGAGAAAAACAGTCTCGTCCACGAGGTTCAGCTTCTCTCCATTTAATCTGATAGTAGTGTCTACCTGTCTTACATTAGGCAAAGAAAATTTTATACATTTCGTTTTAGCTGCATTTAGTAGTAATTGTTTGCAGTAAACCATTTCAGCACATTTCTTAGGGTCTCATTGATGTGACTTTGATCTTCCCGTTGCCTGTTGACTTTAAAAATGAGAGAGGTATCATCAGCAAACAGTACTATGTCACATTTATGTTCTAGCAGGTGGGGCAAGTCATTTATGTACACCAAGAAGAGAAACGGACCCAAAATAGAGCCCTGTGGTACTCCAAGCTTCACCGGTGATCCACGTGACTGCACTCTATTTATGTCTACTTTCTGGATTCTCTGACTGAGATAGGACATAACAAGGTTCAGTGCATTAGCTGTGAGTTCGTAGTGTTTAAGTTTGCCTTGGAGAGGTCGCAAAATATTCCTATTGCATCTTGCGATTGTTCCCATGCGTCATAAATGTGCTTCATGAGATTTGCAGCCGCATCCGTTGTCGAGCGGCCCTTTGTAAACCCAAATTGCTGACTGTGAAATAGTTCATTAATATTGAAGTGATGAAGCAATTGATTTAGCATAATTTTCTCAAACACTTTACTTAGTACAGGAAGCACGGAAATCGGTCGAAAGTTACCAGGCTCCGATGAGCTGCCAGCTTTGAACAAAGGAATAACTTTACTGTTCTTCATCAAGTCAGGGAACACACACTCATCGACGCAGTTGTTAAACACGACGGCCAGATATGGTGCCACAATATGGATGACAGATTGCATTACTTTAACTGAAATACCCCAAAGATCCTCTGTGTTCTTAATTTTCAAAGATTTAAATGTTTTTATAATCTCTTCCGAGTTTGTGTGTTTAAAATCAAATTTCAAGTTACTATCCTTTTGAACCACATTTAAGTATGAGCCAGCCAGCGCAGTGGATGACTTTAAGTCACGAGTTGTATCTATAGCTATATTAGAGAAAAAATCCTCAAAAGCACTCGCCACTTCTAAATCTGAAGTTACTATTCTTTCATTCGTGTGGTGTCCGGCCTAGAATAGCACCAACCCTATCAGATGACTAGGGTGTCGTAGGAGACGACTAAAGTCCAATAGCGAGAGTTCCTTCATCTTTCACGTTTCACCACAGGGGAGATGGGCCTCTAAGCAATGGTTTGCAACCCGTCTAGGAGAAGGAAAACTCCAAACTCAAACCCGGAACGGAGTCTCTGTTAGGCGCGAGTAGGGTCCAACCCAAAATATGCGGCAGTCTCCTGCAGTCGACCTGGCTCCACACGTATTGGCTTGCCTTTCCTGTGGTAACAGTCAGCGAGGCCGAGAGGGTAACACAGGTCCTGGGCAACCCTGTGTTTCCTTAACCCTGTCCCTGGCGGCATTTGTCTGTGGAGAGGTCACTCCACCCATGACAGCTTTGCTGCGTGGTCAACAACACGGGAAGTGGCAGTTACCAGTTATAAGTCTACACGCATGGGCGTAAGTGAGGACGCTAGGGGTCACTTTCGACAGTGGAAGGGTCCATCGAAGGCCCTTGTTCGATTACCGCCCGCTTCAAGCTGGGCAGCCCCCGGCCAATAAGGTATCGATCCGTCCCGTTACCGGTCTGCTCCTTTGGGGTGTAGGGAGCACTAGCTCATGGCTAGATGGCTGGTGTCGATAATCATTACACCTGCTGGCAACAATGGTTTAAAAAAATTACTGCCCCGCCAATCCATGCGCATTGCAACATGGAATGTCCGTACTATAAAGACAGGTCTCCCGAACACCTGCGGAGGCTCGCAGTTGAATAGCGCACAAGACCTGCGCAAAACCGCTATAATCGATGCAGAGCTAAGCAGGCTTAACATCTCGGTCTGTGCTTTGCAAGAAACCAGACTACCGGACGAAGGCTCGTTGCGCGAGTCCTCATACACTTTCTTCTGGAAAGGCAAAGACTTCGCTGATGTTCGCGAATATGGTGTTGGTTTTGCGGTCCGAAAAGACCTACTGTCCGCCGTCGAAAGCCCTCGCGGAATCTCGGAACGCATGATGGTCTTAAGACTCAACAGCAGTTGCGGTTATGTCACTTTTATCTCCGCTTATGCTCCAACATTAACATCCGCCGATGAGTCAAAAGAGCGGTTTTATAACCAACTAAGCAAGACAGTTCAAAGTCTCAGCAGCGGCGATCGCCTCTATATTATAGGAGACTTCAATGCCCGCGTTGGCCGAGATTATATTGCATGGCCGAATTGTATTGGTTACCACGGCGTTGGCAATATCAACGACAACGGCCAACGTTTATTAGAGTTCTGCTCTGAACACTTGCTGTGCGTTACCAATACATACTTCAAGGGCAAGATGTCTCGCAAAGTTTCCTGGAAACACCCGCGATCTGGTCACTGGCATCAGTTGGATGTAGTACTTTCCAGAACGAAGGACCTCCGTGAAATTCTCCACACACGCACTTTTCATAGCGCCGACTGCGACACCGACCACTCTCTGGTTGTAGCACACGTGGCTATCACTCACAAAAGGATTCATTCGTCCAGAACACCGGGTAGAAGAAAGCTAAACCTTTCTAATACCAAGAACGACGAAAAACTCAAAATTTTCGAGTATATGGCTAACGACATGCTTGCTGCATGGGACGCTAACACATGTATAAGCGCTGAGTGGAATAACGTCAAAAAACTAGTGACTGACGGTGCCGGTGAGGTTTTTGGCCATCAGAAAACAAAATCTCAGGATTGGTTTGCAAACAATGTTGAACACTTTCAACCTTTGCTGGACTCAAAGCGTAGAGCTGCCCTTAGACACCGCATGGATCCCTGTCCAGAGACCGAAAAGGCGCTTCGAAATGAAAAAGCATCCCTTCAACGTAGCTCACGGTACTTTGCTAACTTGTACTGGTCAGGTCTCGGTCGCACCATTCAGTCTTGTGCAGACAGAGGGGACATTAGTGGTGTCTACGAAGGTGTCAAACGGGCTCTCGGTCCTGTTATCAAAAAGACAGCACCTCTTAAGGACGCGGAAGGCACTGTTATTACAGATAGCCAGAAACAACTCAACCGTTGGGTAGAACACTACACCGGTCTCTACTCGCGTCCCGTATACCTGCAGCCGGAGGCAGTGCAAAACATGCCAAAATTGGATGTTTGGACCGAGCTAGATGACCTACCGTCCGTGGAGGAATTTAACGTGGCTGTCAACCAGCTTAAGCTCGGTAAGAGTCCCGGCGGCGATGGCACCCAAGCCAAAATAATTAAGCTCCAGTGCCTGAGACCGATCCTGCACAATCTCCTGTGTAAGTGCTGGGAAGCGGAAGAAGCGCCTCAGGACAAGCGAGACGCTAACATCGTCACACTTTACAAAGGGAAAGGTGATCGTGGCGACTGTAACTGTTACCGCGGCATTTCCCTTTTGAGCATAGTTGGCAAGCTTTTTTGTTATATCTAGACTCCAGAAGCTTGCAGAGCGCGTATACCCTGAGGCACAGTGTGGATTCCGTTCTCAGCGCTCCACAGTGGACATGATCTTTACACTTCGCCAGTTACAAGAGAAGTGTACAGAGCAGAAAACCCCTCTATTCGTAGCGTTCGTTGACCTTGTGACGTTTAGCGTCGCACAAGTAATTTAGAATTAAGTTGGAGACAAATAAGAGCAACTTCAAATACGAAATTAAACAATTTATTTAAATAAATTAAAGCACCGGCTAGGTCGCGGGTAAGATAAATTTTGAAACGGATTTGAGCACACTGAATTTAGACCAGGGGTACAGAACCCGGAAGGGGTTCACTTCCCTGCACGAAGAACTCGCCGCCGACGGTGGGAATTGTGGGGGAGAAAAATCTGGAACCCCGGAGTCTCGGTGGAAGGTACCGGATCGGTAGTTCTGGGCAGGGTTGCTGTAGTGCTCGCCTCTAGCGCACCTTCAGTGCGAGGCCCCAAGCTTGCTCCCTGGAATTCCGAAATTTGGCCGTTCATGAAAAGTCCGGTTTCGAGTTTGTGACTGCGACATCGAGCTCTTCGGTAAACTGCTTTCGACGGGATGATTGCGGGTATGGGTTTTGGCGAACCCCAAGCACTAATTAGCAATCCTTGATGTGGCAGTCACAAATAAAAGCATTGTTTAAAAGCATAAGCATAGTGGGTACAATTATGAAATTATGTGGGTACATCGACTTTCCAGAACGTTCGATAGTAAGTACATGGTATTACAAAGGCAGTCGAGCGGCTATGTTTAATTAGGCGGCTGAGATGATTAAAAACAAGTACGTTAAATAAAATAGAATTTCAGGTTTACACAAAGTGGTAATTAGTCAGATCGAATTAGCCGGGATCCATGGAAATAATTTAAAATATGATAAGAATTTTATCTAACATATATCTGCACAAAAGTAATAAATAAGAATCTATGAATAATTATAGTGGCAGAACTTGACTTCTATTGCGAGTTTTTGGTGTTTGTTGATGGCCTCCGGAGGGCATAATAATCTGCTCTGCTCCGGGCGCAACACATCGCCTCGGACCGCCGCTTGTATCATCGCGTGTGACGTAAGCCATTGTTCGGCCGGCCGGTTCTATCTAATACGAAAATGTTGCGCGCTTTCTGTTTGTTTGTAAACTTTTATTTTTAGTTAATTTTTTTTTTATAAAATTTTGTAGTGTAGGTGTTTATATGTTTTTTTTTATTATTATTAGTCATTAGAATTAATCCCTATTTTTAGAATTAAAATTATTTGTAATTATGTTGTTGTGCTACATAATCAAGGGAATAATTATTATTTCCATAAATAAAAACGTTAATTTAATAAAATAGGGCAGACCCGCTACATACCCCCCTTTTCAGGTTAGGGTTTTTACTTACAAAAATCCACTATGTCTATTATCTTCTCAATAGTTATACTAATTTCCTTCCAGACCCCACTACCAACAGAACTCCTCAAACCATTCGTACTTCACACAATCAAAGTAGCAGTAACACTTAATGCAATTATGCTTGATGTGTTAATGCGTCCTAGCTTAACTGAGTATAACATTTTTTTAATAACAACATTATACTCTCGTATAACTACGGAAAGGTGATAGAAAGTCTAAGTGATCACGGCTCATGGTTTAGATTATCTATTCGACCTACCCTTTAGCAAGTACAACCCGGCGTCTACTATCTTTTAGGAGATAGCAAACATAGAGAACTTCATAAACCCATTTAAAGCTAGCAAAACCCGGCGTCAACTATCTGGTAGGAGATAGTAAACATAGAAGAGTAGGTGTAGTAGATATTGTTTAAAGATAATCCCCCATCAGAGTAATAGATCAAAAAGACGTTGAGTGCTGAGATAAAAAAAACATGTTTTAAAATGCAGTGTGTTTCAGTCTTTGTAATTAATTAATTTCAAATCTTTGACATGCCAATCTCCTATGTTATTGCCTGACATGTCTTCCAGTTCGTAGACTAGATTTGATTTTTTTCTTACAATTTTACATTTCATGTATTTAGGGGCTAGTTTTTTTGAGAACCTGTTGTCCCTGTTGCTCAGAAAGAAAGTCTTCCTCCAGATTATGTCACAATTTCGAGAATGAGATTTCAGCATAGACGATTGAACTTTTTCAAAATAGTTTCGTAGATAACCCAAATTTTCTGCGTATGGGTGTGAAAATTTTGTCGTGGTTAGCGTCTGTGTCGATGTAATGAGAGCCACAAGTAACTAATTCCCTGCCGTAAACCAAGAATGAAGGGGTGAATCCTGTAACTTCATTAACTGATGAGTTAATGGCAAACTGGATCTTGGCAATATTGGTATCCCAAGACCTATGATCATTTTCAATAAATGTAGATACGGCGGTCATCGCAGTTTTATTATAACGTTCGACGCTGTTCACCTGGGATGTGTATTTGGGGGTATACTTTACATTGGGAATCTTAAATTTCGAGAATACTTGTTTTAAAATATTGCTTGTAAATTGTTTTCCATTGTCCATTAAAACGGTACTAGGGACACCGTGTACAAGAAAAACGTTTTCTTCAAGAATCCTAGCTATCATCTCACTCGTCGCGCGTCGAATTGGAAAAAGTAGACAGTACTTACTAAAACAACAAGTCACCACGAACAGAAAAGTGTTTTGTTTTTTCGAAGGAGGTAGCGGTCCTACAAGATCCATGCTAAGCATCTGGAATGGACGGGAACAGTCTTTAGGACGGCCCATGACCCCTAGAGTTGCATGATTAGCGTGTTTGTGAGCGTTACATATGTCACACCTAGTAATGAAATTGGAGACATCCCGATGCATATCTGGCCAGAAATATTTTAAGCACAGCCGCTTAATTGTTTTAAAAGTTCCGAAGTGTCCAGAAGTAGGTTCCGAATGGTTCTTAGAAATAATCTCGGTCCTGTGTTCGGAAGGTATGACCTCTTTCCACTCAAACTCTCTTGTAAGGGGATTTAGACTCTTTTTATGACGATATAGCTTATTGTCTGCAATCCTGTAATCTAAGAATGACGCAGGAGAATTTTGACAACCGTTGTAAATGTTGAAGTACCAAGGGTCTTTAGTGTTATAACCCGCGTTGGAATGGACTTGGCTGTCGTTAATAGGGGCAATAGGGACTGAACGAGAAAGGCTATCAGGTACCACGTTTTCAGAACCACGACGATGTCTAATTTCCAGGTTAAACGCTGACATTCGGACACCCCAACGGGCTAAACGACCTGTGGGATTGTTGATGTTTAAAAACCACTTCAAAGACGAGTGATCTGTGAAAACGATTGTTTTTTTACCGTTCTCTAAGTAGCACCTCCAGTGTTCAATAGCGATTAGAACTGCTAGGGCTTCTCGTTCAGTAGCACTGTAATTCCGTTCTTTGTTAGTTAGAGACTTGCTCATATACGCAATAACTTTTTCCTCATCATTGATAACCTGGGTCAACACTGCACCAATCCCAAAATCACTGGCATCCGTGTGTACTTGAAAAGGTTGCAAATAGTCTGGGCAGGATAGGACTGGCGAAGAGATTAGACATTCTTTAAGTGCTCGAAAGGCTTTGTCCGCCTCGGGTGACCAATGAAAAGGAGGGGAAGTTTTGGCTTGAGAGGTTAATTTATTGAGCGGAGCTGCTATAGAGCTGAAATTGGTTATAAATCTACGTTACCATGAAGCTGTGCCAATAAAACGGCGAACTTCCTTTCGGTTGGTAGGTGTGGGGTAGTTAATGATCGCTTCAATTTTCTCTGGGTCCGGCTGAAGGCCGTTAGAATTCACAACGTAGCCCAAATACTTCAGCTGTTTCTTAAAGAATTTGCACTTTTTGTAGCTAATAGTGAGGTTTGCCGAATTCAGCTTTTCAAAAACACGAATGAGTAGAGATATGTGCTGATCAAAAGTCGGGGATACAATAATAATGTCGTCTATGTAGACGAACACCTTGTGCTCAAACTCGAGCCCATAAAACAGCATGTCAACTAGCCGTTGTTGTGTCGCTGGTGCATTTGTCAGACCAAAAGGCATAGATTTAAATTGGAAACTACCTCTAGATGGAATGTAGAAAGCTGTCTTACACTTATCTTCTTCCCTAATGGGGATTTGCCAGAAGCATTTTGATAGATCTAATGTGGAAAGGTATTTCGCATCACGCAAGTTTTCGAGTATTTCGGAAATATACGGTATACTATACGCGTCCTTAGTGGTGACGGCATTGAGTTTGCGGCTATCTAAGCAGAATCTAAGTTCTCCATTTTTCTTGGGTGTTAACAATACAGGAGAAGACCAAGGACTTTCACACGGTTCGACAACATCCTCCCGCAGCATTTCATCTAACTGTTCCACAAGGACACGCTGCTTTTCAGGGGACATCCTATAGTATCGCTGCCGGACAGGAGCAGCATCTCCAGTGTTAATACTGTGGGCTACTAAAGAGGTACGCCCTAGACCACTTTGTTCGTATAAAATTTCTCGAAATTGTGATATAATCAGATCGGCAGTAACCCTTTGTTAAGCCGATAGATGATCATAATCGCAAACATGTGCGTTAGGTTCCGTTGAAAGAGCCTCTATCGTATTAATATCTTTAGCCATGATTATTGAATCCAAGTTTTTAGGAAACAGACCAAAAGCTCTCCAAAAATCCATACCCAGTATTAAAAAAAATTGTATTTCAGGAACTATATAGACTTTAAGTATATGAATTTGATGTAGAAATGATATAGGCAACTGTATTGTACCTATACTTTCCAATTTTTGGCCACCAGCAGCAACAACACTTAATGACTCGTCTTTGCTAAGCGTAAAACCGGCCTCCAAGAAACGTTCGTGATAATTGTTACCCATGATTGTAAGGCCAGAACCTGCGTCCAGCAAACCACTCATAGGGTTGCCATTAATGCAGACAGAAACGAATGGCCTACTATTTTGAACACTAGTATTAGTTTTATTTTGAGAATTGTGGATTGAAGTAACCGAATAGCAAGAGAAAAATTTTGATATAAAATCCAGCCATGATTTCCAATCTGTTTGGCTAAAGTTACGATCGGTTTGATCGTTAGCTATCGATCCACTGCAATCCACAGGTGTTAGTTTTTTGAAGTACTAGGCTTAGGGTTGCAGCTTGGGCAGTCCGGATAGCGAATGCCCTTTTTACCACACTTGAAACAAATTGGGAAGTGTGGTTGTCTGCACTCTCTAAGAGAATGAGAACTACTTTGGCACCTGGGGCAGTACTTGCGTTGAGTAGGCGGACCGTGATTCGAATGGCTAGGTGTAGCATGAACAGCGCTAACAGGGGTAGTCCTCTCTTGTGTAGGTTTAGTGTAATTGTAACTATATCTGTTCGCATAGTTAGGCTGATTATAAGTATTGTTATGTTTCTGTATTTAATGTAGCCATTAATCTGTGAATTGTTCCTGTTATTGTTGTAGTTATTATTTTTTTGTTGTTTATTGTAGGCAAATTCCGGTGCTAATGTTTCTGAAGTTACTCTAGGTGGCTCGTGAAATAACGACTGACGCGAGTGAATGCTTTCAAAGTTAGAGCAAATCCTCTTTAGTGTGTCGAGATCGGATATATCTGGATACGCAGCAAGAGAACTAGCATAACACGGTCTTATATTGTGGAGAATTATTTCCAACTTATCCTGTTCGCTCAACGCTTTAGTCAGTCTCGAAAACATACCGTGCATTATAGACAAATATATGGTGATATTCTCCAGTTCGCCCTGAGTACGTGATCTAATCTCCGCCAAAAGCCGATAATCATAGTCACTTTGACCGAAATCCTGCCTAAGCAAACCTACAACCTCAACCCAGGTTTTAACCTTCTCCTTTATACAGCGGAACCAGTGCAAGGCGTCATCAGTAAAAATTTCATAAGCAAATTTCAACAGGCGATCCTTCCCGATGTTCCTAGCATACACAAACTCATCGACCCTCTGAATGAATGAACGGACGCAGGTTTTTCCTGAATATTTTAGTTTAGCAAGATCGGAGTTCAAATTTCGATCGCAGGTGACAAGTGCTGTATCCGGCTCTGACGAAGATTCAGAAGCTGGATGTGGCTTCATAGACACTATTTCGCTATACAGGTTATTGAATAAGGTACAGTTATACTTGTACTGATCCGACAAACTGGGGTCAACGTTTAAAATCCTATTAGCCCTGTGGTATATATGATGAAGGAGATTTTCAGCGCGCAAGAACAAGTTTCTATCAAAGCGACTCTTAAGTGTAACCACCATGGTCTGAGACTTTTGTAGACTCTCCTTCACGGCAACAAGGTCAACTGAGGGATCCAAATGCGACTCAAGAATGTCCTCCGCGGATGTGGATAATTTAACAATTTGACTACGTAGCTCCTGAACCGAACCGGCTGAACCACCTCTGAGAAGGACTTCATACTCTAGCTCGGCTTTTTGGAGCGATAGGTACTTAATGGGGTATGCCATGTTCAATCAGAACTTTAAAAAAAATGTTCTAGTGAATAGTTTGATTGAGAAGGTGTGAGTGTTGCAATTACACGAGAATTGATTTATAAGCGTTATATTTCGATGCTTAGTATGTGGAATACGATTATTTCGAGAACGCACTAGATGTGATGTTATATTTATAATGTGGGTAGACACATTATCCGAAAATTTTGAAATGTACTGACTTTCCGTCCCTAAAGCATCCACGAACTAAAACAACTGCGATACAATCAGCCGTGACAATAATTTGTATAAAAAGCCGCTATGAAAATGCTGTCCAGCAATTGGTATCTTGCAGCGATAAATGATTCTACAGTTTGTGCGCTAAATTTAAAATAGATGGATAACCACCTCAACAGCAATATTAAAAAAAACTGGAATTATAATAAATAGAATTCCCATTTGCTAGGCAGTAGCGATACTGAAATATCTAATAAGCAGTTATTAATTATGTTGCCGTGCAAATGGATTCAATAATATTTGTAAAATTTCATACACTTATAACCCAAAATTGACGATAATCAATAATGGACACAAATTACATTCAAATTAATAAAATAACAATAATAATAAAGATCACGTATAAAATCCAAATTATCAATAGATTAAATTGCGGGTAGTCGTACCATAAAAACAAATCACTAGTAATGACTAGCAGATTTTTTTGGAACTTACCATGTACAGGGCAACTGCATCGGTTAATTATTGGGAGTCTTACAAAGCTGTCACTCGATAAAAATCGTTGCCAAGCAAACGAATTGAAATGGAATTGATAAGTGAATTAATTGTACAATTTAAAATTAATAAATAATAATGAGGCAAAAACCATTTAATTAATAATTAATTGTGTATAAAATAATCATTTACCAGGCAACTGCAATAATTATTAACACTTCATTGAAAAACGTTACAAATGAATGCCAAGTACGCGGTTCCCAAGTTCGTAATAACTAAAATCTATTTTTAATTGACTTATGGGGACGCGCTAGCAGGATATAAATAATACTAACACGTTCCACATATATTAATTATAATTGTCACAAGATATGAAACAGAAAAGTTGAAGAAGAAGTAAGCATAAAAGTCACAAGCGGAAGGTAGAAACGGAAATAAGCACTGCACACCGCAAGCACAGAAAAGCATAAAGAAAGTTACTGAGGAATTTATAATCTATTCTAAACTAAAATAAGCGGTGCTAAAGCAAACCGAATAAAGCGTTCGTCGCGAGTACAAAGTACCGTTAGGTCGAGCGGCGCACGAGCGCAGCGTCCTGCATCGACAATGGTAAAAACGCGACTCCGCGGCAAAACCGAAAACACACGAAGGCGCGCTCGGCGCCCACGCACGGCGAGTGCCGAGGTTTGCCGAGTGTTACTATCGGTCGGACAGCTGCGCGGGCGCGTCGCCCGGCGGCACCGTATCACAATTAATGTAAATATTAAAGTTACGAAAGACGGCCCAAAACTACTATAATAAATAGGGTCCGTTTATAACACGTAATTAAATAATATTAACTAGCGTCTACAAATAAAGTCGCCACACCAGCCCCCCCGGAGACCTTTAGGGTCGATAAAAATCCGGAAAACGTAATCGACGACCATAACGTGATGTCCGGGTTTCCGAAGGAGCTGTTGGGGGAACGATAGGGACGGTCGACGACGTTTTAGTACTGGCAGATGGATCAGCTAAGATGTAAGCTGGTTTCAGCCTATCGATTGAAATCGAAACGTTTTTCCCGCCTACGTCGACAACAAAATATTTTTCAGCCCTTTCCATCACTTTAAATGGCCCAGCATAAGGCGGCTGGAGAGATCTTCTCACAAAATCTTGACGTACAAAAACATGCGAAACCGTCGACAAATCTTTGTAAATAAAGACTTTGTGAGAACCATGACGATTAACAGGCGCAGGTTGCAGCTTTTTCATATGAAGACGCAACCTGGAGATAAAATCGGTATAGTCAGTCAGTACGCCAGCAGTCGGTTGTAAAAAATCGGAAGGCAGTCTAAGCGGTTCGCCGTAAACTAACTCGGCTGTGGATGCGGACAAGTCATCCTTCCATGCACTACGGATTCCAAGTAGTACTAATGGAAGTGTTTCCGTCCAGCACTCGTCTGCGTGACACATAATGGCGGCCTTGAGCTGACGGTGGAAACGCTCCACCAGTCCATTGGCGGCCGGATGGTACGCAGTAGTACGCAAATGACGTGAGCCTGTCAGTGCTGAAATCTGACTAAAAATATGTGCCTCGAATTGACGTCCACGATCAGTAGTAACATTTTGAGGGCAACCAAAACGCGATATCCACATAGACACAAAAGCTCTAGCCACAGTTTCCGCTGTTATGTCATACAAAGGTACTGCCTCAGGCCAACGCGTGAACCTGTCTACCGCCGTGAGGCAATACTTAAAACCGTTGGACACGGGCAAGGGACCTATTAAGTCTATGTGGACATGCGAGAAACGACCTGAGGGTGGCTTAAAATCGTGGATCGGTGCGTGCACGTGTCGTGATACTTTTGACTTCTGGCAAGGAATGCACGACCGTGCCCACTCTCTACAGTCTTTCCTAATACCAGGCCACACGTAGCGCTCAGACGCCAATCTAATGGTAGTCCTGGCGCCAGGGTGGCTAAGTACATGAAGTGCATTAAATACAGTTCTACGAAACTCTGATGTTATAAATGGACGTGGGGATGGCCTGGACACGTCACACATGAGCTTCGTAGTCCCAAATGCAATTTTTTGTAGTTTTAGAGACGAACCAGTTCGAAGTAGCGTTTTGAGTTCAGTGTCCGTAGCCTGGGAATTACCTAAAGCGTCAAGGTCTAGTCCGTCAGTAATAGCGTCTGTCCTCGATAACGCGTCTGCGACAACATTGTCCTTGCCTGCAATGTACCGGATATCAGTAGTAAATTGAGAGATGAAGTCAAGATACCTAAACTGTCGCGGAGAGCACGCATCGAGCGACTTTTTAAATGCGGAAATGATAGGTTTATGGTCAGTAAGAACGTAAAAAGGTTTCATCTCGATCATATAACGAAAGTATTTAACTGACTCATAAATTGACAAAAGCTCGCGGTCATATGCGCTATACTTAACCTGGGCAGGTGTTAGTTTTCGAGAGAAAAACCCTAGCGGCTGCCAATTTCCCTCGACTTCCTGCTGCAATACGGAACCAATAGCGAAATCGGAGGCGTCTGTTACTATTGCAAGAGGAGCAGAAGAGTCTGGATGCGCTAGAAGAACGGCATTTGCGATGCTTGCCTTACAAGCATTGAAAGCTTCCTCCAGCGGTGGAGTCCAGTTTACTGGGCTATTGCTCTTCACCTTTGGACCACTGAGTAGTGCATGGAGAGGAGCCTGTAGCTTTGCAGCGCCAGTAATAAACCTCCTATAAAAATTTAAAGCACCTAGGAACCGTCGCAAATCCTTAATCGTATTAGGGCGTGAAAATTTTTGTATTGCCTTAACCCTGTCTTCAATAGGCTGTGTACCCTCTGAAGATACCTGGTACTACAAAAACTCTACGCGTGGTTCGGCAAACACGCACTTGCTGGCGTTAAGTAAAATACCATAATCATTGAAACGCTCGAATACCGCTCGCAAATGTTTCTGGTGTTCCGCATCATTAACAGAAGCTACTAAAACGTCATCGATAAACGGAAAACAGAAATCAAGACCCCTAAGGACTTCATCCATAAAACGCTGAAATGTTTGCGCAGCAGTGCGCAAACCGAAGCTCATAAATGGGAATTCAAAAAGTCCAAAGGGTGTCGTGATCGCCGTCTTCGGAACGTCCTCGAGCGCTACGGGAATTTGGTTGTAGGCGCGCACCAAGTCCAATTTGCTGAAAACTTTACAGTCAAAAAGGTTATGAGAAAAATCAGCGATATGCCTGACCGGGTACCGATCAGGAACGGTACCACAAGGACGCCAGCCCTTATCCTTTTTCGGTACCAGGTGCAGCGGAGATGACTACGGACTCTCAGATCTCCTAGCAACACCTGTGAGCACCATCTCCTCAAATTCCCGTTTCGCTATTTTAAGGCGATCGGGCGCTAAACGCCTCGGTCGCGAATACACAGGGGGTCCTTGGGTAGTCCGGATATAATGCTGCGTCTGGTGCTTACACTTACGCTCCAAGGGGTTACCAACTGGCCGCATTATATCCGGAAACTCCACAAGTAGTCTATGACACAGCGAGTCTCCTGAAACTACTTTTATCTGCGGACAAGCACAAGCAGAAGCAACTACTGCAGCAGATGTTAGCGAAGTGGTATTGTCGATTAAGCGAGCATTACGAACATCGACAAGCAAGTCATAAAAAGAGAGAAAATCTACTCCAATAATAGGCTTGCTAACATCTGCAACTACAAAGCGCCATGAAAAATTACGGCGTAAGCCTAAGTCTAGCGATAAGCTTAGCCAGCCATAAGTACTAATAGTAGTATTATTTGCGGCATAAAGCTCATAATTAGTTTTATGACGACGTTGTGCGCGCAAAAAACTCACTGGGTAAACACACAAATCCGACCCAGTGTCTACTAAATATTGCACCTTAGTCCCAACATCCGTAACAAATAAGCGGGTAGACACTGAGGCACATTCACTGGCTGACACTACCGCCTGACTAACTAGTTTTTTGGATACGCACACGGGGGAATGCACTTATCTGCCTTATCCGCGAACTTGAAGTGGTACCAGCAGTACCGCTTGCCGTTGCCGCTGGCCCCGCCGGCACGGGAACGACTCCTGGACTGGTTGCGCTTGCCGCGGGACCTCGACCGGGGCTTAGCTTTACGCCCTCGGGAGGTGGACATCGCGTCAAGCCTCCTAGTTAACGCATCGATTTTGCGATGCAAGTCGTCCATAGCAGAAGGAGGGATCTGTGAGGTAGATGCGGCTGCCACGTTAGGTGGGGCTGCTGCAACGGCTACGTGAGGCGAAGACATACTATTCATTGCCTCATACACCTTATCGGCCATCTGGGCTACTTCATCGAGAGACAAATTGTCTTGCATGACAATAATGCTCTGCAATAAACTCGGCAACCGGCTCATCCATAACGTACGCAAAAAATCATCCGGGAAATCCGGTCCTGCTAAACCGCGTATATGCCTCAAAAATTGGCTCGGCTTCCTATCACCAAGCTCTTCCTTCAAGGTAAGCTGCTTCAAACGCTCTGCCCTTGAAATAGACAGCCTTGAAATCAGTTCCGACTTTAGTCTGCCATATTTGTCAAGAGGAGTGTCATGTATATGCTTAGCGGTGTGGGTAGTTTTAAGCTTGTAATGTAATGTCAAGCCAGTCCGTCAGTATACGCAATAGAGAACACTGCTCTTGTTCCTTGATCTCCTCTTACGGTACCTTAGGACACCTTCCGGGCTACATCCCAACACTGGGGGCACGGATATAACAACTGGCGACGAGTTACGATCGAGTCAACGCAAGTGCAGAGGTGAACGGAACGATTTTTACGAGCAACGGCATTCGTAAGCGGCGAAAACTAAAATGTCGGTTGGGAGAATGGATGCGTTCGATGTTCACAACGGCAGTTGGGCGGCTTATAAGGACAGACTGGAACAGTATTTCATAGTGAATGAAGTCAAAGAAGAGAAAAAAGTGCCGTTATTAATTACATTGATGGGAACAGAATGTTATGAACTTTTAGTTACACTGTGCTTACCAGATAAGCCGGCAAGCAAGAAGTACGGTGAGATCGTTGCGATACTGTCCGGGCATTTACAACCAAAACCGAGTGTTATGGCGGAACGTTTTAAGTTTAGGCAGCTTAAGCAATCAAAGAATGAGTCAATAGCGGATTACATGGCAGATCTAAAGAAGCTGAGCAGGTTTTGTGATTTTGGTACGTGGCTCGATGAGAGTATCAAAGATCAATTCGTATGTGGGTTGTATAGTGAAAGCATGCGATTGAGATTGTTCACGGAGACGGACCTAAAATTGAAGAGAGCAAAGGAATTGGCGATTTTAATGGAGGCGGCAGAAATCAATGCAGCGGCGGTAGAAATACATAACTACAGGCCAAGAAATAACGAATCTACGACGTCATGCTTTGCGTTCAGAGGAGTGAGAGAGAGCTGGTCAACGGCACAAGGACGAGCGAGACGGAACGATGGAGGGAGTCGAGCGCGACCGACGCGTGGCGATGCCAGCCGAGCACCACCGTCGAGCTACGAAGGCGGCCGAGCGGGACCGAGCGGACTTCAACGGGCAAATGGCGCACGCGCAGCTACAGCTGACTTTGACAGGAGCCGGTCGAATGTAGGTCAAGGCCCAGAAAGGGGACAGTGCAAGGCGTGTGGACGGGCACATGCAACGGAGACGTGCAAATTTAAGTTTTACGTTTGTCGGGTGTGCAATAAAGACGGACATCTGAAAAGAATGTGCCCGCGTTTACCAAGCTACGTCGAGCACAACTATGTGGCAGAGAATGTAAGTCAAGGCCAAGCGGACGACGAGGAAGACGATTTGGAGGTAAATCTTTCCTTTGTTAAAGAAGAGAAATTTAGCAAATATAAGCCATATACAGTGTTAATGAATGTAAATAACAAACAAGTATGTATGGAGATTGATACGGGAAGCACGATATCCTGTATCAGTTCCGATAGTTATGATCATATGTTTAAGGATTGTAAATTATTGCCTAGTAATTTACGGCTTAAGTACTATACCGGAGAGACGGTGCAGACGTTAGGGAAAATTAAACCAGTAGTTAGATATAAGGAAATATCAAAACCATTAGATTTGTACATAATTAAAAATGGCAAAACTAATTTATTAGGAAGGCAATGGCTTTTTGAGTTGGGAATCGAACTTTACGAACGAATAGCGTTAGTAAACCATGTAAATACGAGTAAGGAATTTAACGTATTGGAATTCAGTTCCAGGTTTAAACAAGTGTTTGCGGACGGGTTGGGGCGATACAACGGCGGGTTGGTGTCACTGCACGTGCGCGATAATGCACGGCCCGTATTCATGCGCGCGCGCCCCCTGGCGTACGCGCTGCGCGAGCCGGTGGAGCGGGGGAGCTGGCGCGACTGCAGCACGAGGGCATCATCACGCCGGTCGAGACCTCGGATTGGGCCACACCCATTGTGCCCGTGGTCAAGGCGGATGGAACCATACGGATATGTGGTGACTATAAAATAAGTCTCAATAAACATTTAGACGTAGATCGTTTTCCGTTACCTCGTGTCGAAGATTTGTTTACGAAATTACATGGGGGCCAGCTGTTCAGTAAAATTGATTTATCCCAGGCTTATGCGCAATTAGTCCTGGACGATACAGCCAGATATACCGTTATAAATACTCACAAAGGCCTATTTAAATACAATAGACTGATTTATGGCCTATCATCGAGCCCAGGCATATTCCAAAGAATTCTGGAACAAATGTTTGCCGATATGCCGCAAGTAGGAGTTTTCCTGGAAGATGTGGTAATCACAGGAAAAGATGAGAAGGAGCATATAGATAACTTGCATACAGTGTTTGAAAGATTGCAAAGGTATGGTTTAAAAATTAAAAAAGAAAAATGCAAATTTTTGGCAAAGTCAATTACTTATTTGGGATATGTGGTAGACAGCGAAGGATTACACACTTGCCCGAATAAAATTGAGGACATTTTAAAAATCACAAGTCCAAAAACTACATCAGAGCTACGTTCATTTTTAGGAATGACTATGTATTATTCGAAATTCGTAAAAAATATAAGCACCATTTTAGCGCCGTTATACAATTTATTAAAAAAAAATGTTCGTTTTGAGTGGACTAATGAATGTGAAAGCATGATCTCAGTAGGAGTATCTTTTTGTATTTTTTCTCCCAATTTTTTATTTTTACGGTTTTCCCGTGAATATCAATTATATTTTTTATAAACTCACTGAAACATGAATACACAGAAAAAAACCAGAAAAATGCCAACCCCGGGAATCGAACCCGGATCCTCGACACTCCGGGTCGTGTGCTTTTCCCCTACACCACGATTGGACATAGAGGAAAGGCCGAATTTTTTCCATGTATTCAAATCTTAGCTTGTTTTTATCACTTTTTGCAGTGACTAGCGCCATCTATGCGATTACTTCGTAAACCGAAAACAACGCACCCTTTCGAAACTTATCAGTTTACCCAGGCTCAACAACGAGATGGCGCACTAAAGCAATCAATTCATGATCTCAGTAGGAGTATCTTTTTGTATTTTTTCTCCCAATTTTTTATTTTTACGGTTTTCCCGTGAATATCAATTATATTTTTTATAAACTCACTGAAACATGAATACACAGAAAAAAACCAGAAAAATGCCAACCCCGGGAATCGAACCCGGATCCTCGACACTCCGGGTCGTGTGCTTTTCCCTACACCACGATTGGACATAGAGGAAAGGCCGAATTTTTTCCATGTATTCAAATCTTAGCTTGTTTTTATCACTTTTTGCAGTGACTAGCGCCATCTATGCGATTACTTCGTAAACCGAAAACAACGCACCCTTTCGAAACTTATCAGTTTACCCAGGCTCAACAACGAGATGGCGCACTAAAGCAATCAATTCATGATCTCAGTAGGAGTATCTTTTTGCATTTTTTCTCCCAATTTTTTATTTTTACGGTTTTCCCGTGAATATCAATTATATTTTTTATAAACTCACTGAAACATGAATACACAGAAAAAAACCAGAAAAATGCCAACCCCGGGAATCGAACCCGGATCCTCGACACTCCGGGTCGTGTGCTTTTCCCCTACACCACGATTGGACATAGAGGAAAGGCCGAATTTTTGAGATCATGAATTGATTGCTTTAGTGCGCCATCTCGTTGTTGAGCCTGGGTAAACTGATAAGTTTCGAAAGGGTGCGTTGTTTTCGGTTTACGAAGTAATCGCATAGATGGCGCTAGTCACTGCAAAAAGTGATAAAAACAAGCTAAGATTTGAATACATGGAAAAAATTCGGCCTTTCCTCTATGTCCAATCGTGGTGTAGGGGAAAAGCACACGACCCGGAGTGTCGAGGATCCGGGTTCGATTCCCGGGGTTGGCATTTTTCTGGTTTTTTTCTGTGTATTCATGTTTCAGTGAGTTTATAAAAAAATATATGAATGTGAAAGCGCCTTTAATACGGTGAAACAATTACTGGGTTCCAGTGAAGTGTTGGCGCACTACGCACCCGAGCGGCCGCTCGTGCTGACGACGGACGCCAGTAGCGTGGGACTCGGCGCCGTCATCGCGCACGTCATGCCCGACGGCTCGGAGCGCCCGGTGGCTTACGCTTCAAGGGTATTGAACAGTGCCGAGAAAGTTTACTCTCAAATTGAAAAAGAAGCTTTAGCTATTATTTACGGAGTGAGAAAGTTCCACCAATACCTGTATGGCCGAAAATTTACATTGAGAACAGATCACAAACCCCTAGTTACGATTTTTGGAGATAAGACGGGCATCCCTGTAATGGCAGCTTCTCGCATGCAACGATGGGCCATAATATTAGGTGGTTATCAATATGATATCGAGTACGTACCAACCGCTCGAAATAGTGCTGATGCGCTATCTCGGTTACCGCCACAGGCAGGGGGAGAGAAGCCCGCACAGATGGAAGTCACGTATTTGAATTTTGTTCAAGATTTCTTGCCGTTGACTAGCCAAGATGTGAAGAGAGAGACAGAACGGGACACAATTTTGCGAAGAGTTATATTGAATATAAAAAGCGGTTGTCTAACCATTGCTCAGATGATGAGCTTAGAATATATTTCGACAGACGGCAGGAATTATATACAGAAGGTGGCTGTGTAATGTGGGGTTACCGTGTTGTGATACCGAAGACTTTGCAAGAAGTTATTTTAAGGGAATTGCATTCGAGTCACCAAGGTATGGTAAAAATGAAAAGCATAGCCAGAAGTTTTGTTTGGTGGCCAGGAGTAGACCAAGATGTAGAGAAAGTATGTCGAGAATGTGTAGTTTGCGCAACAGAAGCAGTAGCACCACCAAAAACATTCTGTCAGCCATGGCCATACCACCAGGAACCGTGGAGCCGATTGCATATGGACTTCTTGGGCCCATATGAAGGTAAAACGTTTTTTGTAATTATTGACTCAACTTCAAAATGGATTGAAGCATTTTTAATGCAACGGACCACAGCCTCCTCAGTCATAGCAGTCCTAAGGGAAACGTTTGCCAGATTCGGATTGCCCAAGGAGATTGTATCCGATAATGGCCCACCTTTCACCAGTCAAGATATGGAAAATTTTTGTAAGTTTAATGGTATCAAGCACATGTTTACAGGAACATATAGTCCAGCCTCCAACGGCGCTGCGGAGGCGGCGGTGAAGCTTTGCAAAAGAGCTTTAAAGAAAGCTGCTAGAGAAAAACAAGATTTGGACACAGCCTTACAAACTTTTTTGCTAAATTATCGCAATTGTGAACAGGCGACGACTGGAGAGACGCCGGCTATGATTTTACAGAAGCGACCGCTCCATTCTAGGCTAGACTTGCTAAGGAACGCTAACGCTGTGGAGCAGAGAGTCCAGCGAGCCCAGCGGAAGCAAGTCGAACAAGCAGGTGGTCATCAACGCGAGCTGTTAAGGCAAGGTGATCCAGTATGGATAAAAGAGTTTAAGGGGAGGGAGAAATGGGCTCCGGGAATAGTAACTCAACTAAGGGGAACAAGAAATTATGAGGTAACGAAGGAAAACGGTACTAAGAGTAAAAGACATGTTAATCATTTGAAAAAAAGGTTTATTCATATGCCGTGTCTGGTTCCATCGGCTTTACCAATAGAGGGCGGGCAGGGTGAGCACATTTCGTCACCATTGCCAATGGCGGCGTCACCAGCGCGTCAGCCCCCGCTTCTCACCGAAAACGCGTTGACACCAGCCCGGGATGGGGTCCCAAAACGACCTAGGATAGCACCGAACTGGTTTTGATATCCCCTAGGCCAATATCTGATTGTTATAGTATTCCTATTAGTTTAGTTTAGTGTAATTTAATTATAAACATAGTTATAAGCTTAGTAGAGGGGTGTCATGTATATGCTTAGCGGTGTGGGTAGTTTTAAGCTTGTAATGTAATGTCAAGCCAGTCCGTCAATATACGCAATAGAGAACACTGCTCTTGTTCCTTGATCTCCTCTTACGGTAACTTAGGACACCTTCCGGGCTACATCCCAACACTGGGGGCACGGATATAACAAGGAGGTGGCGTCGTTATGATATCCTCCACTTCTGAGGCGTACTTTGGCTCCAACACCGAAATCACGTGGTACAATTTCGTAGCATCCACCGTTACATTAGCCAATGCAAACTGCCCTTCTAATTGCGCAAACCATAAAGTTGGCTTATCTGGCCAAAACGGTGGCACTTTAACGCCAACACGAAATACGGATGAGTCATTGGCACTATTCTCCGGCATTTTAAAAATATTGCAAGTCACTCCTACAAATGTTCACTAAGCACTAGGGTCACCAGTTATATGGGGACGCGCTAGCAGGATATAAATAATACTAACACGTTCCACATATATTAATTATAATTGTCACAAGATATGAAACAGAAAAGTTGAAGAAGAAGTAAGCATAAAAGTCACAAGCGGAAGGTAGAAACGGAAATAAGCACTGCACACCGCAAGCACAGAAAAGCATAAAGAAAGTTACTGAGGAATTTATAATCTATTCTAAACTAAAATAAGCGGTGCTAAAGCAAACCGAATAAAGCGTTCGTCGCGAGTACAAAGTACCGTTAGGTCGAGCGGCGCACGAGCGCAGCATCCTGCATCGACAATGGTAAAAACGCGACTCCGCGGCAAAACCGAAAACACACGAAGGCGCGCTCGGCGCCCACGCACGGCGAGTGCCGAGGTTTGCCGAGTGTTACTATCGGTCGGACAGCTGCGCGGGCGCGTCGCCCGGCGGCACCGTATCACAATTAATGTAAATATTAAAGTTACGAAAGACGGCCCAAAACTACTATAATAAATAGGGTCCGTTTATAACACGTAATTAAATAATATTAACTAGCGTCTACAAATAAAGTCGCCACAGACTCTTGAATCCAGATAAATATCAATGTGGTTAAGCCCCATTCATTTTTAATTTATGAAGTATGACTAGACAATATATGAAGAATGACTAGACGATATGAATTCCTAAGTGTTAGACAACTATAATCAATCCCTGGATAGTTTTTTTAAAATATCGCGAAACATGCGAATCCAATAAAATAATCAATTATTCAATTATTTTTTAAACTAGAACTTAACCATAATTTAGGAAATAATGTGAGTAGACGCACTATACGGAATTTTCTAGCAATTTCGCCAATAAAACGCATTTAATAAAAACCGCGTACTGGCAAGTGCAAAAAAAAAACAGCCTTAAGAACTAAGTTTGCCAAAATCCGGCAGCCACCAACACCAATGAGAACTAAAAAATACTACAGGCTCTGTACCTAGTGTGCTCAACTCATTCAATAAAAACCTCTAGTGGGC
This sequence comes from Clepsis dumicolana, assembly GCA_963691665.1. Taxonomy (NCBI): domain Eukaryota; kingdom Metazoa; phylum Arthropoda; class Insecta; order Lepidoptera; family Tortricidae; genus Clepsis; species Clepsis dumicolana. The sequence continues at coordinate 4,309,462 of OY829534.1, read as the reverse complement.
GCCATTGTGACGTTTAGCGTCGCACAAGTAATTTAGAATTAAGTTGGAGACAAATAAGATCAACTTCAGATACGAAATTAAACAATTTATTTAAATAAATTAGAGCACCGGCTAGGTCGCGGGTAAGTTAAATTTTGAAACGGATTTGAGCACACTGAATTTAGACCAGGGGTACAGAACCCGGAAGGGGTTCACTTCCCTGCACGAAGAACTCGCCGCCGACGGTGGGAATTGTGGGGGAGAAAAATCTGGAACCCCGGAGTCTCGGTGGAAGGTACCGGATCGGTAGTTCTGGGCAGGGTTGCTGTAGTGCTCGCCTCTAGCGCACCTTCAGTGCGAGGCCCCAAGCTTGCTCCCTGGAATTCCGAAATTTGGCCGTTCATGAAAAGTCCGGTTTCGAGTTTGTGACTGCGACATCGAGCTCTTCGGTAAACTGCTTTCGACGGGATGATTGCGGGTATGGGTTTTGGCGAACCCCAAGCACTAATTAGCAATCCTTGATGTGGCAGTCACAAATAAAAGCATTGTTTAAAAGCATAAGCATAGTGGGTACAATTATGAAATTATGTGGGTACATCGACTTTCCAGAACGTTCGATAGTAAGTACATGGTATTACAAAGGCAGTCGAGCGGCTATGTTTAATTAGGCGGCTGAGATGATTAAAAACAAGTACGTTGAATAAAATAGAATTTCAGGTTTACACAAAGTGGTAATTAGTCAGATCGAATTAGCCGGGATCCATGGAAATAATTTAAAATATGATAAGAATTTTATCTAACATATATCTGCACAAAAGTAATAAATAAGAATCAGTAATTATTCATAAATTCAATAACATTTATAATTATGGTTCGTTGGAGGGTAGCTTGACATTCTAGATCCAGACGGAACGTAAGCACTGCGAAGCGTTATTTACAAACAGCGTCGTTAAGCGTATGAAATGATCGCACTAGATGGTTTACTAAATCTAAGAAGCACTCAAAAACATGCAGCGCGAAGTTAAGATTGTAGACTAGAATGGTTTATTTTAAGATGGTAAAATATGTTTGCAACACTCACCCGTCTCGGGGAAACACTTCACTAGATTTTAAGAAATGTGATTTAAATAAATTAAATTAGCTATGAATAATTATAGTGGCAGAACTTGACTTCTATTGCGAGTTTTTGGTGTTTGTTGATGGCCGCCGGAGGGCATAATAATCTGCTCTGCTCCGGGCGCAACACATCGCCTCGGACCGCCGCTTGTATCATCGCGTGTGACGTAAGCCATTGTTCAGCCGGCCGGTTCTATCTAATACGAAAATGTTGCGCGCTTTCTGTTTGTTTGTAAACTTTTATTTTTAGTTAATTTTTTTTTTATAAAATTTTGTAGTGTAGGTGTTTATATGTTTTTTTTATTATTATTAGTCATTAGAATTAATCCCTATTTTTAGAATTAAAATTATTTGTAATTATGTTGTTGTGCTACATAATCAAGGGAATAATTATTATTTCCATAAATAAAAACGTTAATTTAATAAAATAGGGCAGACCCGCTACAACCTTAACAAGGCCTTCGACACGGTCAGCAGGGAGGGCTTGTACTCCGCACTGGAGAGCATTGGGTGCCCGCCTAAACTCCTGAGCCTCATCAAATCTTTCCATGAGGGCATGAAAGGCGCGGTAGTTTTCAACGGCAGCACCTCTGAGCCGTTTGACGTTTGTACGCCAAGGCTGCGTTTTGGCTCCTACCCTGTTTGGAATATATTTCTCGCTAATATTGCGAACAGCTTTTGGAAACGAATTTGTATTAAGTATAAAGATAAGTCAGCATCACTAGACCTATATGTAATAGTCAATGGTAAAACGAATTTACTAGGCAGGCAATGGCTTGTGGAATTAGGTATAAAGGTCTCCGACGGAACCGCATTAAGTAATTATGTTCAGACGTCAGATCATTTTAACGTGGCCAATTTCAGTTCCAGATTTGAAAATGTATTTGCTGACGGGTTGGGGAAATATAACGGCGGGCTCGTGTCATTGCGGGTGCGGCCGGACGCGCGGCCCGTTTATATGCGCGCGCGCCCCCTGGCGTATGCGCTTCGAGAGCCGGTTGAGCGCGAGCTGGTGCGGCTGGAGCGCGAAGGCGTCATCACACCCGTTGAAACCTCCGAGTGGGCCACGCCTATCGTGCCGGTGGTCAAGTCTGACGGAACTATCCGTATATGCGGCGATTACAAGATAAGTATAAATAAATATTTGGATGTGGACCGTTTCCCCTTGCCTAGGATAGAAGACTTGTTTACAAAATTACATGGAGGGCAAAAGTTCAGTAAAATTGACCTTTCTCAAGCCTACGCTCAGCTAGTTCTAGACGATACAGCTAAATATACGGTGATTAACACCCATAAAGGCCTATTCAAATATAACCGCTTGATTTATGGTCTATCCTCAAGTCCGGGAATATTTCAAAGGATCTTAGAGCAGATGTTTGCAGACAGACATTCCTTGATGCCGTGATCATAACGGGCGAGGATGACCGTGAACATGTGGACAACTTGTACAAGGTATTTGAAAGATTGGAGAAATATGAATTGAGGATAAAGAAAGAGAAATGTTCGTTCCTTGCTGATTCTATAACTTATTTAGGATATGTGGTGGATAAGGAAGGACTGCACACTTGCCCGAAGAAGGTCAGGGACATTTTAAACGTGACAACCCCAAGTAACGTTACCGAGTTGAGATCTTTTCTAGGCATGACTATGTACTATGCCAAGTTTGTGAAAAACATTAGTACATTACTCACAACACTTTATGAGTTGCTAAAAAAAGAAGTGAAGTTCAGATGGTCTTCAGACTGTGAAAATGCTTTTAAGGAGGTAAAACAATTGTTGGCTTCCAGTAAGGTGCTGGCCCACTACTCACCGGAGCTGCCGCTGATCCTAACCACCGACGCGAGTAGCGTGGGCGTAGGCGTGGTCATCTCCCACGCGTGGCCGGACGGCACGGAGCGCCCGGTGGCTTATGCTTCTCGAGTATTGAATAAGGCAGAAAAGGCATACTCGCAGATAGATAAAGAGGCGCTGGCGATTATCTATGGAGTGCGAAAGTTTCACCAGTACCTTTACGGCCGGCGATTCGTTTTGAGGACCGATCACAAGCCCCTGGTAACAATTTTTGGAGACAAAGCTGGTATTCCGGTAATGGCAGCAAGCCGGATGCAAAGATGGGCTGTAATATTGGGAGGATATCAATATGATATTGAGTACGTTCACACTACGAAGAATGGAGCGGACGCACTCTCTCGACTACCACCGGGCAGGGACAATAGTCAGCCTGCGGTGCATAGGGAAATAACGTATTTAAACTTTGTGCAAGACTTTCTGCCGAGAACAAACCAGGATGTAAAGAGGGCAACAGAAAAGGATGGTCTCTTAAAACAAGTATTTTATTATATAAAGTCAGGCTGGCCGTCATATTGCCCGATTAAAGAATTAGCACCATATTTTTCTAGAAGACAAGAATTATATGTCGAAAGTGGCTACATTATGTGGGGCTACCGGATTATAATTCCCGAAGAGTTAAAAACAGACATATTAAAAGAGTTGCACAGCAGTCACCAAGGCATTGTCAAAATGAAAAGTGTAGCAAGAAGTTTTGTTTGGTGCTCTCAGTAGGAGTATCTTTTTGTATTTTTTCTCCCAATTTTTTATTTTTACGGTTTTCCCGTGAATATCAATTATATTTTTTATAAACTCACTGAAACATGAATACACAGAAAAAAACCAGAAAAATGCCAACCCCGGGAATCGAACCCGGATCCTCGACACTCCGGGTCGTGTGCTTTTCCCCTACACCACGATTGGACATAGAGGAAAGGCCGAATTTTTTCCATGTATTCAAATCTTAGCTTGTTTTTATCACTTTTTGCAGTGACTAGCGCCATCTATGCGATTACTTCGTAAACCGAAAAGCAATCAATTCATGAAAATTTCATGAATTGATTGCTTTAGTGCGCCATCTCGTTGTTGAGCCTGGGTAAACTGATAAGTTTCGAAAGGGTGCGTTGTTTTCGGTTTACGAAGTAATCGCATAGATGGCGCTAGTCACTGCAAAAAGTGATAAAAACAAGCTAAGATTTGAATACATGGAAAAAATTCGGCCTTTCCTCTATGTCCAATCGTGGTGTAGGGGAAAAGCACACGACCCGGAGTGTCGAGGATCCGGGTTCGATTCCCGGGGTTGGCATTTTTCTGGTTTTTTTCTGTGTATTCATGTTTCAGTGAGTTTATAAAAAATATTTTTGTTTGGTGGCCCAACATAGATCAAGAGATAGAAAAGATTAGTCGAGAGTGTGTTATTTGTGCAGCAGAGGATTCAGCACCACCCCGAGTTAAGCCCCAGCCTTGGCCGTACTATTCCGAGCCATGGAGCAGACTGCATGTGGATTTTCTGGGACCCTATGAAGGCAAAACATTTTTTATCATAATAGATGCAACCACAAAATGGATTGAGGCTTTTCAGATGGCAAAGACTACAGCAAATGCAGTCATTAAAGTATTGAGAGAAACATTTGCTAGATTCGGACTGCCAAAGGAAATAGTCTCAGATAACGGACCTCCTTTCACAAGTCACGAAGTGGATCACTTCATGAGTTTGAATGGAATAATACACACCTTTACTGCACCATATCATCCGGCGTCCAATGGGGCCGCGGAGGGAGCTGTTAAATTATGCAAGAGAGCCGAATAAAGAAAGCCGTTAGAGAAAGACTTGTGACAATGTGTAGGGAAAAGGGGAACTAGACAGGATTTAGGTGTACTCACGGCTGTTGAAGGTTCGGTTCAGCTACACAATTGTCCAAAAATTGTTCGTGGCGTTGTCACGGGCCCGGACTGATAGTTTCGGCAGTCTCTCACACTAACCCCGTCACCACTGGGCAATTCACAGATCCCACAATTTGGGAGTCCTTCTTCACTTGTCTCGCGATGCGCGCGTTCAGTTCGATATCGGAAGCACACTGGTTGCGGGGTGCTTGTTTTTAGAGTACGGGAGATAGGGGGTAGTTTTATATTACAAGGATGAGGGTTGAGGGTATTCACACATTGTCACATCCCCCCCCACTAATCTTGAACGATATGGTTTCAATTGCGAGATATTTGCTTTTTTAACTATATTTGAATCCGGCTTTGTCAATATTGCTTGACCACGTCTTATGCTTTTTATGTTAAACGGGCCGGACCATCTGGGACAGAATGCAGCGTATGTACCTCGGTCGACATTTGTGCTAGGGATTTTTTTTATTAAAACATTCATTTCAACGCCTTTTTTTATTATAATAACGTTCTTGACGTGCGTGTGCTTTTGATAGGTTTAGTGCTACATCGCGTAAGTCACAGCCCTGAGCGTCGTGATTGTTAATGTCATTGATGTCATCTAATACCCGATCCAAATCCCATTTGTTTTCCAACGGATTCCTAATTTCTCGGCCTATGAATACCCGTGCCGGAGTTCTTACCGAGCTTTCGTGAACTGACGTATTTAAAGCCAATTGGAAATTTGGAAGTGACGTGTCCCAGCTTGACTTTACTTTTCTGCAATAGATATTTAACATCATACTCAAATTTCGGTTGACGCGCTCTACAGAATTTCCTTGTGGATAATAGGGTGATATTTTAATATCCTTTATCCCCCACACCCGACACATTTCCTTATAAGCATAAGCAGTGAAATGTGTACCGTTATCCGAGACCAGCCTGCGCGGAGGTCCATAGCGTCCCCAGACGTGCCGCGAGAGCGCGCGGACCGTGTTGGCGGCGGTCGCTGCGCGGACGGCTATTAATTCAACCCATTTTGAGAATGCGTCCATAATCACCAAAATATATTTATTTCCACTTTTTGATGTGGGTAACGGACCCTTGTAGTCGATGTATGCGGTATGACAGACTTCCTCTGGTATTTCGGACGACATTAACCCGGCGGGCTTCCTATTCGTAGGCTTGGCAGTCTGACACAATAAACATGAATTTATGTAATCTCTTACATCTCGGTATAGTGTCTTCCACCAAAACACTTTTTTTATTCTATTTATTGTTTTAGTGATGCCTAAATGACCCGATATTTCCTGATCATGAAAATAGTTTAATATGATATTTTTTATATTTGCCGGTAACACTATGCGCCATTTATTAATTTTACCTACTTGTGCGCACAATAGATCGTTTTTTAATTTAATTTTGATGGGTTTTTACTATTTTTAATTTGAGTTATTAAATCGCAACAAAATTCGTCATTTATTTGATGATGTTGCAAAGAGCGTGAAGTTAGAGTGTCGTCTCGAATTGCGGTGCATTGAACCTCTTCGGTTTCGTCATACATTCTACTCAGGCAATCCGCGACATTATTACTGGACCCTCTGATGTGTTTTATATTCATTTTAAATCTCGATAGCAAGAGAATCCAGCGTCCCAATTTCCCTACTTGTTTTGGGTGTTGAAACAGCCAGGATAATGCCGCGTTATCCGTTTGTAATTCGAAAGGTGCGACTTCTAAGTATTGTTTGAATTTGGTAACTCCAAACACCGCGGCGGTGCATTCGAGTTCGTAGACAGTAAGGCGGCGTTCGGCCGGCGTCAGCAAGCGACTCGCGAAACAAACGGGCGCGAGGTTGCCGTCCACCTCCTGCTGCAGTACGGCCCCCAGCGCGAATCCTGACGCGTCCGTTTGTAAAATAAACTTTTTGTTAAAATCTGGAAACCTTAAGACGTTTGGTGAAACTAATTCTCGCTTCAGACGTACAAACGCTTCGTTTTGCGTGGCTCCCCATATAAATTTAACGTCTTTTTTTTTTAGAAAATTTAATGGCTCCGCAATTTCGACATATTGAGGAATGAATTTTGCATAAAAACTTGTCATCCCCAAGAAGGTCTTTAGTTGCTTTAAGGTTTTTGGCTGCGGGTAATTGACGATTACGCTCACTTTTTCGGTGTCAACCGACAAACCGTTTGGACTAATATTGTATCCCAAAAAACGAACCGATTCTTGACATAATTTTTTTTTTTTTGGATTAACCGTTAGTCCCGCATTTCCCAATCTAGTCAAAACCTCATCTAAGTGTCGAAAGTGCGACTCTTTGTCTTTTGAGAACACACAAATATCGTCCACAAACGGAATTATATATTTATATTTTATGTCTCCGAAAACCAGATCGACCACCCTGTTAAGGGCCTGCGGACTGACGCACAGACCAAACGGAACATACTTGTACTGATATAAGCCAAACGGCGTTATAAATGCTGTAACCTCCTTTGACTTTTCAGTGAGAGGTATCTGGTTGAATGAGCTGTTTAAATCAATAATAGAAAAAAACTTGGCGCCTCCTAAATATTGGAATACTGACTCAATAGAAGGCATCGGATAACTATCGTAAATTATTTTCTTATTAACTGCCCTATAATCAGAACAAAGGCGTTTTCCGCCATTTGTTTTATCCACTAAAAAGGCAGGCGACGCATACGGTGACATGGATTTTTCAATTATTCCTTTGTCCAAAAGTTGACTTATGTGACTTTCCATCTCCGCCGCCTTAGGCGGCGACAACGGGTAGAATCGAGAGCAAACCGGAATATTGTCGATAAGTTTTATTTCGTAACTTAAAATATTTGTTCTTCCCAACTTCTCCGTAACCACATTTTGATGTTTACTGAATAACTGGTCAATTTTTTTAGCTACTTGATCATTTATTTCCAGACTACTTAAGTAGTTTCCATGAACATCGATGTCCTTAATTAAGCTTATTTTTGTCTCGTTTTTAAATTGAAAACTGACTTCCGAGTCATAAACATTTAAAATAAGCTGGGTCTTATTGATAAAATCGCATCCCAAAATTACTGATGTAATTAATTTAGGCGCGACAATAAAGTTAAATTTCCATGTGAATGTTTTAATTGCGACGAGTACTGTCAGCATTTCGGTAGCTTTAAAACTCTCACGACCCGCCGTAGTACACAAAATATTGCACCTAGTTGAAAATACTTTTCGCCGACCCCTTAATTTATCAGCCAATTCTTTATCCATAAACGATCTAGTAGCTCCGGAATCTATTAGGGCCAAGACTACTAAATTCCCCATAACCACCTCGATGCAGGGTTTATTATTATAATTATTTTTATTAATGTCGCATTGTTTACCGTCAGTATCGGTTGCTGCGAGAGTAAGCTGACGGTAGCTAATATCGCTTACTCTCTGCGGCCGTTTCCCGCATCGACATTGCCCTCGTGTCTCCTACGACGTTGGTCGCAATCTCGACCAAAATGACCATAGCCATTGCACTCAAAACAGCGCGGTCCTCGCATCAGCGCCGGGCCTGATCTAGGATTCGCGTTCGGCATGCCCGCAAGCGCCGTCGATACTTGCATATGCCCGTCCCTCTCTTGCTGCCGCGTGTCCTCGCTCACGCGCAGCTGCGGCGACTGCATAACGTTCGACGCGTAGGGATTGTAATTAGCCCGGAACGAATCTACCTAACGTTGCTACGCTGATTGTTATTATTGTAGATGCCCACCCGGGAATGTAAACGATCTCGCAAAATCGCACCTTCTATCTCGCTGCTAATTTGAGTTAATTGGGAAATATTCTTAATATCGGTTGGATTACTTCTTAGATAATAGTAGGTTTTGGGCGATATTCTGCTCAGAATGGATTGAATCATAGCTTCCTCCGACCAACCCAAATTCAGTGCCTTTGCTACCGCATCAATGGAGTGTGCGAATTCTAACAGTGTTTCGGACTCATACTGGTAGCGAAGGCACATTTCATTTTTTTATGTCTCAATGTGAACCGGTGACATAATTTCTTTTAACATAAGCGACTTAACCTCCTCCCAAGCGACCATAGACGATGCACGCTGGAACCACCAATTTGCGAGAAAACCAGAAGTTCTAGTCATGATCCATGTCACGTATTCGACTTCTGATACTAAGTCTAAACGTACTAATTTGTCAATCTCTATGATAAATTTAATTAATTGTTTTGCAACCTTGCCGTCACAAATGGGTATCTCCAGCAGCATTTTCTGCATTAATTTACTTTTATTTTTATCTACAGACATAGCGTCACTTGAATTTACAAGAGGCACCGGAGGTTTAATTTTTGCACCATTTTCAGCGGTAGATGAGCCACTCGATTGTAAACGCGCTGTCGTACTTGCTTCCAACGAGTTAATTCGACCCTGTAACTTGCTTATTTGCGTATTTTGCGCTTCAATTTTCTCACGTAACATTGTCAAAGCCGGATTTATACTTTCCAAATTTAATTCTTTAAAATATTTATACATCTCGGCAACCCGAGTGACTGGTTTTTCTTCGGTGTCAGACATTTTGAGATTTTAATGAAACCGGGTATTCACTAAGTACTCGCTTACCCGTTCTACGAAACTGACAAAATTTGTTACTCTTATATCGAGTTTTCAAGGGGCTTGCGCACCTCCACCAAATTTGTGACAATGTGTAGAGAAAAGGGGAACTAGACAGGATTTAGGTGTACTCACGGCTGTTGAAGGTTCGGTTCAGCTACACAATTGTCCAAAAATTGTTCGTGGCGTTGTCACGGGCCCGGACTGATAGTTTCGGCAGTCTCTCACACTAACCACGTCACCACTGGGCAATTCACAGATCCCACAATTTGGGAGTCCTTCTCCACTTGTCTCGCGATGCGCGCGTTCAGTTCGATATCGGAAGCACACTGGTTGCGGGGTGCTTGTTTTTAGAGTACGGGAGATAGGGGGTAGTTTTATATTACAAGGATGAGGGTTGAGGGTATTCACACATTGTCACAGACTAGATATCGAAGAAACGTTACAAACCTTCCTACTCAACTACCGTAACTGTGAGCAAAGTACTACCGGGGAAACGCCGGCCATGCTGTTACAGAAGCGACCCCTGCGATCCAGATTAGATTTGTTCAGAGCCACAGCGGTAGTCGACATGAGGCACAGAGAAAACAGATAGGATCAGCTGGAGGAAGCCTACCGAAGCAAGTAAGCGAAGGGGACCCAGTCTGGTTGCAGGAATTTAATGCGAGAGAGAAGTGGGTGCCGGGCACTATTGCTAAAGTAACGGGGTCTCGAAATTGTGTCGTTACAAGGGAAAACGGTACCACATGCAATAGGCACTTGGATCAATTGAAAAAGAGAGTTGTGTATTGTTTACCGAGTTCAGTTCCGTCAGACTTCGAGCCGGGGGTAACCTCAGAAGAGACAACAGCCTCGCCAGCGCGGGCCGCGCCGGCGCTCGAGGAGCTCGTGGAGCCAGGGCCTTCACAGTCACCTGCCGTGACACCAGCCCCCAACCCCGAGTTAAAACGTACTAGGAAACCCCCTATCCGTTATGGTTTCGAATGTGACTAAAGTGTTTTGTAAAACTTTACCCCCTTATTATTTGTAAACGCTGATAAGCTGGTGATACCTTAACTTTCGGTGATCGTTGTCAACCTCTTTAGTTAGAAGTTACGTTAGAAGTATAACTTATTATTAGAGAAAATCAGAATGAAAGGCTATGGATAGGACACTAAGTTTATTCCCCGGTCACGTGACAATATTAATAGCGAGCTCAACAGAGTAAATGCGTGTGCACTGGATCGTGGCCGCAGGGCAAGTGGACGAGCCTCCTTCCGCGGCGCGGCGGCGGCGCGGGCGCTCCAGTCTAGAGCTGCGGGTCGCCTGCTTGTGTGCAAGCAGGCGCGTCTGTGTGCGCCCCATCTTACAGTCGACCATCCTGATGACGAATACGACCCCGTATTACCTGTAAATTTAACCACCACTTTACATCTATTCAATTTAACAACCAGCTTCCTAAACGCTGACCTGGTCAGTGATTTAGAACTAACTTAACGTATCTGGCTGTAAACTATGTCTTCTCTTTAATCTCAAACCGAACTAGTTTTAGCCGAGCTGGCCATAGACCCCACCGAACTGGCTAGGAGCCTACGAGATCAAGCTAGTGTGACCTATAGCGTATCAGCGCTGACCTCAAACCCAACTGGTCTTAGCCGAACTGAACATAGGCACCACCGAACTGGCTAAGAGCCTACGAGATCAAGCTGATTACTGCAACCTATAGCGTAACCGGTGTTGACCTCAAACCTAACTGGTCTTAGTTAATCTAACATGAATGCTAAGGGAACTTTGATAATGTTACCAAATAACCAAGCTTTTCACAGCAATAAGAGAAACGTTTAAACTTGAGAATTAAAACTGCTGTTGTAATTAATTTAATCATGCTGACCCCCCCCCCTTTTTTTTTTTTTTTGTTTACTATCAGTTTGCTTCTGTAATTCTACTACATGAAACAACACATGTTATTGAAAACTTTACTTGTTCTTAATTATGCACAATTTTGCCTTAAAAATAAAAAAGTTACTAACTTCTTAACTTCATAATATATAGACCTTGATGGTACAATTGATAACAACCTCGAATCAAAACAAAACTGTTTAATTACCATCTTTGTACTAATGTCTATGACAGAAAGCATCACACGAACCCACCACTTAATCTGTATCACTTTCTATATCAGAGTTTTCTTGAATTCTAAAAGGTTTCATTTTATCAGCAGCTATAACATTACGATATTTACGTCCACGATTATTTAACGATTCAACCCGGTATCTATCATTTGGGAAAACAGCTGTAACTTTATACGGTCCTGCGTACTTGTCAACTAGTTTACCGCTGGTAATGCCTTTCTTTAAAATCCTGCGCTCAATTTGGACTTGATCGTTAATCTTAAATTTTAATGCCGGTATACGATTTTGGTCATAACGTAACTTCATCCTCTCTGCGTTTGATTTGAGTCGTTCCGATGCCTGTTTACGATTGTCATTAACGTTGTTATGATCTGAACTACAACTGGGCATGTCTAACGGGAAACGAGGCATAAATCCGAATACCAAGTCAAAGGGGCTTTTTCCTGTTGAACTATTGACCGTGGAATTTATTCCACGCTGCACCTGAGACACGTAGTCTTCCCACGTATCATGCTTGTCTCCAATACAAGCAGTGAGAGACTGTAAAACGGTTCTATTGACGCGTTCTACCTGCCCATTGGCTCGTGGGCAGGCAACCGCATTCATGATGTGTTTTATGTGTCGACTGGCACAGAAAGTTGCCATTTGTTGGCTAGCAAAACATTTTCCTCTGTCACTTATAATACGAACTGGCGTGCCAAACATTTTCTCAAGTAAATTTAGAGTCATCAGAACATGATCTGTTCGCGTATTCGGTACTGGTTGCAACCACGTATACTTGGTAAACCCATCTACTGCTAATAAAATATAAGTGTTACCTTCCTTTGATTCGCAAAACGGACCCAAATGATCGACATGAATTGTTTCGAACGGCAAATTCCCTTTATCAATTGGATTTAGCTTACCACGTTGTATTCCTGTCGGTTTTTTTGCAAACTGACACGAAATACAACTCTTTACATATTTAGTGATAAATCGACGTAATATCTCAAACCAGTACTTTTTCTTAATCAAATCAATAACTTTTTCCGCGCACATATGACCATTGTCGTCGTGAAACATTTTAACAATTCGCCATCTTACTGACTTAGGGATAACTATCCTCTTTTTGCCATCGATAACTTTACACAACGTACCTTCTACCAAACAGTAATCATTTTGAATGCTGTCCCCAATGTTATTACTTTTTAAGTTCTGAATCAATACATTCAGTTTAGAATCCGCTTGTTGCACAGCTACTACCCAAGTTGTTTGATCGAGGTGAAGTACCGAATCAATCGGATTCCGGCTGAGTGCATCAGCGTGCTGCATATGCTTCCCGGGTCGATAATGCCGATAATTCTTTAATGCCTGCTACTCCGCTATTGTAGATGATCTGAGCCATCTTGAGCCCGCGTAATTGGTTGGAGGGAAGATTGTCAGTAACACGCGTAACCTGAACTGCAAACGGGCCTGAGTCATTTTCTAGGTACTTCAAGTCAGATCCGCTCTCATAACCTGGGCGCACATATGTATGTTGCTTGGAAGCGCTCGGCGGTGTAGTCTTTTTAGTCTGATCGTCGGGTATCGATGGGTTATCCAAGGGACGTTTTTCACCAACCTTGGGCGTAATAAGGGGGAAATCATTGGGAATACATGCATGCGAGGGCAGTGGAGTCCCCCCCCCCCTATCGGGAGGCTCCTCATCTCCTATACTAGACATCACAGGACGTAAACAACCACTTACCTTAACACTTAACCACCATCAACAGAAAATTTAGAATCTCAATGAGAAAATGCGTACAAAACGCAGTGAAAACACAATTCTAACCTAAACACGTGTGTTAGCCAACACAAGAACAGACAGAAATCAGGGTATGTCTCCACCCAATCTTTATTATAAGTTAATCTCTTGCTACCCTATTCGTTCCAACTGTCAATCAGATATAAGAAATTGCAAAAGATTAAAAAATGAGAAAAAAGGAAGCAGATAAAAAGAACAAAAAGTAAAAAAGAGCGGAAATAAATATCTGCCATAATGCAAAGGGGATATGGGAGTGGCGACCGGGTTTTTTAGTCCGTGGGAGTCGGACACTCCAGAGCCCTCCGTTCTCTGGGTCCATTATGGATTTTTCCCAGTAGTCATTCACCATATCCTACAAAAAAAAACAACCTAACCTAACCCTTTTTTTTTTTTTTTTATCGTGTGGAAAATGCGCCTTATGCATGTCCCGTGTTCGAGGTAACACGGGGGTCTGTGGGGCTCTCCCACATATTCAAATTCAAATTAAAATTAAAATTCAAAATTTTATGCAGCAAATAGGCAGTTGAATGCTCTTTTACGCGTCATTTTTTCGAGTCTACCAGCGCTTTCGGAAAGACCATGATTGCCAAGAAGAATGCGCCGCAAGAAACTTGGCACAAAGTCATTTTTTCTAAAAACAAGTTACATCAGATCTTACAATACGTAATCACAGATAAATTACACAAAGAAAGTTCACTCTATCATTAAAAAAAAATAAAGAGAAAAAAAAATACCGTATTTTAGAAAATAGTGTAAAAAAAAAAAAATTAGAACACTTTAATTTATTGGCACGTTTTAATTGAGCAGGAGATGTATAGGGTCTCCAGGTCAAATATCTTTAGAATTACAAGGGGATGTATAGGGTCCCAGAGTTAATACTATAATATGATACTTAATCTAAATGGCTTAGAGATGTATAGTCTCTAGGGTCAATTTAAACTAAATTTTAAATCAGCAGAGGTGTAAAACGCCTCCACGGTCAAATAATAAGTATAATAATACATATACATAAACTGGAGATGTATATGGTCTCCAAATGTCAAATAACAAAATTGATGAAATATACATTTCATTTCATCATGTCAAATAAATAAAACATTATTTGTCAATTACATATATCGGCGCAGCGGCATGAAGATCAAGTTTATTTTAAATTTAAGATTATTAATTACTAATGGGCAATAAGAATAACTCTAGTTAAACAATAACTTGTAGATGGTTAGCCCAAATAGTTCAATATTTGTCCGCTGTCTCAGTGGCGCCATTTATGTTGGTTACAGTTTACCCATTTGCGCGTTAGCTCAGTGGCGCCACTTATTGTTACTGCTTTCATCTTCATTAATTAATGTTTATCGAGCTGTTATAGATTAAGTTTAAAATGCAAATAATTAAGACTTCGGTGTTTACACTAATTGCCGTGTTCAATTAAAGCTAAGGTTTTGCTAAAATAAATAAGTTGGTCAACAATCCCGTTATTCTGTAACGTTCGAATAAGACGACCAATCACAATGCGCTGGGTTTGTTGCAACCAATCAGGGCGCTACAAACCAAGCGACAGTTCCCGCGTTGCGGTCTTCGTCTTATTGAAACGTATGCCAGGTCGGGCACTTTTTGTGGAGCTCCCGGCCTGGACGGTTGTACTGTACTGGTGACTTTTGACGAATACAAAAAGTCAAGTATTGCCATCGGTTTTTATTTATTTTGCTCTGTACTTATTTTTATTACTAATACACCGCACTGCAGAATCCATTGCCGAGTAAGTAGGTATGGAAGGCTTAGGCATGGATGATGCGGGTGGTGATGGTGACACCAACCAGGGTGATGATGCCAACCCTGAAAGCGCTTCTACCATTCCCTCTCCGTCATATATAATTAGTACGCAGCGGACAACGGCAACAGAGCCAGACATTATACACGAATATCTTCGGGACGCAGCCAAATAATAATATATAAATAAATAATTTCAAATCCTAACATCCTACTTATGTAATAAATTGTTTCACAGACCTGATCAAAAGGCTACTGTCCTGTGGATCCAGTACGGCTGCTGACAGGGCCAGCGCAGTGTGAGTCAAGACGCGATGATGTGGCGTCGACTCTATGCTCGAACACTGAAGCTCGCTCGCACGGGGTACACAAGAGCAGGCAGGTCTTCTGGGCTCGAGGGTTGTACCTAACCCAGTGGTATATCTTAACAAATTTTAACCAGGTTATTACTCGTTACTGGTCAATGGAGGTTTCCATCCTTCGCTCAACTTAAGTGAATATCCTTCAATAACTATGGATTGAAATAAATACTCATAATAAGAAGAGTATAAATTGAATTGACCAAATTGGATTGTGATCGTCTAGAAAGATTAGGACTCCCTACGTTGTGTAATTTTTTGTTTTAGTAATCCCAAAATTCTTTAAGATGTGGTATGTCTGGATTAAAACAAGGTGTAAGTTTTAGAGGTATTCATTTATTCAAACTAAAGACTTGTAATTAAACACAACTAATGTCACACAGTATAATAAAATTAAAACATAACTAGTATAACACAGTATAATAAAAATAAATAATGTAAGTGTACTGATTTCTGTAGTAAGTGAGTAGAATAGTAGGTAGGGTCTGGGAATGGGAATGATGATACCGGGGCCATCATTGGCCCCGGGCAAGGCTCCAACCACTAATGGAGGTGACACCAGTCACCAATATTACCCCCTCCTTGCTACCTTCACACACCAGCAGAAAAAATAATAACAGTTTAGGTTAAATTTAGAGCGCTAACCACGGCGCTAAGTCAACTCAAATAAAGAGACTGGCTAGGAGGAATGAGTAAACCCAATTCCAAGATAGATTTAGTAATTAGATGGAAATACATCCGATCCAACCAATGCTCGTTCATTCTGCTGCGTCACCGTGCATAAAACACAGGTAAAGTTGGGTAATCAGTTGGAATGCCTAAGCATAACCAATGGATTACAAAATATTCGGTATAACCAAGCTGCAAGCAGACAAGGTAGTGTGGGGTCTCATTAGAACGTAAGGAGAGCGGAATCCACCAGTCTTTTCATTATGCTTTCTCTTCCCACTGAGTGGGCCTCATGGAATAGACATAACTACATCGAAAGGCGATTCGGCAGGTATCCAAAGGTTCATAACAAGAAATAATTAGATAAAGGTAGCATGTAAACATACTACCGAATTGTAGAGTGTGGTGTAGGCACTGAGTATTAAACACAGGTTAACAGCACACGAAAAGCATCTGGTAAAACCGGATGAAAGGTTCGAGTTGCAATAACTTGAACAATTCAATAATTATAGTAACATTGTAAATCAGGCACTCACAAGGAATGGTAGGATTATGATAGACAATTATTTGTCTTGAGTTAAATGAAACACCTTAAGTAGAATTCATTTATTCAGATAATCAACACCATCGCAGGAGCTTCCCAATTCCTACAATGCAATAGTCTCAGATATATTGGTCCAATAAATGGTCATAATATGTTTAGTAACACAAGAGGACATTGGACTCTATTTTGTTCTACCAATAATCCTGGATCAATGGTATACCAAAATAGAATTTTAGATTTGAGTGATTGCGACACTAAGATAATCCAGAGGAAATATCAAAGTCTAGACCTTCAGTTAACACTGACTTGAAGTAGCATATGAATATGTCTTTTACACAGACTTACTGGTGGCAGGTCCGCCTAACCCAGTTTAAGTGTAAGATCCATGTTTCATACTTAACCAGTCATTAATAACCGAATTACATACAGGCAAGATAGCTCTTGACAGGCAATCAAAAGATTGTCGTTCAACAGACATAATGAATGATATGTTATAAATTCAACATAACTACAGTAAGAACTTCACTCACTTAGCCATGAAGAATAGATAACACGTTGCTGGCTAGGCCTTCACTCAGGGGAAAACCTATAGTAAAACACAGTTCGATTATGATCATTCCTGGACCATACATCCAGACACTTCTAATCATAAATGTATTATTATAAGATTAAGGCAGCTCTGCATTACACCTCATTTCTACAACATAATGCCGTCCATAGTCTCATTAGACCTTTAGACATTACTTTATAGAAACTACTTCTCACAAATACCTCGCTCTGAATTTCCATGGAACGCTATACAGCTAATCCCTTCAGAACTACACAACAAATATAGTATGGAGTTTGTGTACTGATAGTATATTGTGTGAATAGTGTGTATGTATAAAAATACATAAATGCGTATAGCTAATAGTTTAGTTGCATGTTGCAGGCATATTTTGTATAAATAACACAAATGTATTGTTCAAACGGGTGATGTCATTCTCATAATGGAATCTATTCTGTTAAAATGGATCTAATTTTGCTTACAAAATTATAGAGATTCGTTTTCTGAGAAAAACCACCAATCCATTCATACAATAACACAAATTAATATCTTAACAGAAAATTAAACATTCGCAGTGCAAACCACACAAAGTAAAATATAAATTCCCTAACTTTTCCCTACAAATTGTCCTACTCCCTAACATTGTATAGTCAGAATTAGAAAGAACCTTAGCCTCCATACTACGTTATGCTTACTATACACTACTCATTACAATTTTACTACTACACAATGAAAAATGAGGCAAAGACTCAATTGAAGTCCGACATACACCCTAACCACAGAAAAGCATGCTTACATACCTTTTATTTACCAAGATTAGGTAAATATATATAAAAATCCAACCTGCATACAAGAACACACTACCACACTAAGACGCAACACAAATTGCCCATAATTTCACTAAAAACACTCCTAGCTAGAATCACTCCCTATTGCGAACTGAAATTTAGTCTAAAACCCATAAACTAGACTACCCTCTAAAATATTACCTACCTAGCTAAACTTCTAATACGCGTAATTCAAACCGTCACGGATCTGACTACGGAGTTTGAATCGCCATAGATAAAACCCAGCACTTCCATTTGTATTAAAAACAAATGAAAACCTTCATGCAGTGAGCAAATCCAGGAATTCTAGTTAAATACTAGATTTATCCAGTAACAACTAAATACAGGATAAATATGCTAAAATAACAATGAAATCCTGCTGAAAACCAGCAACACTTCAGTAGCACAGTATTATTGTATAATTAACTGCAATAAACCAAGGAAACACAGGATTGCTCACTAAAAGAAGTTTCTGGCTTTACCTGAAGGCACTCACAAGGAAGGGCGTTCCGACGACTCGACTCTTCCAAAGCTGATCCGAACCCGACTGAAGACTGAGTAAAACTGTCCCGAAGCTCACCTGGAGCCTCATATTTATAGCTTTCCCGAAGGATCGCAAACATTACCTTATATGGTCATGTCCAGGGAAGCGTTACAACCGAAAAAGCCTCCATGCCCATATTTGGTCCTCCATAAGGAATCGTTCGAACGCGAGATCGCGAGATTACCTAATATGGTAACATATAAGGCACTCTTCGCTTGGACCCTTCGCCCCACCACTTTAGTGATGTTACGATATCAATTCTGAAATATTTTCAAGAAGTGTAGTTTAAATATATTAAACACCTCCAACAGGTTACACAATGGCCTTCTCAATCCTTTTGTCAAAATAAATACTTTGTCAAAATTTGAGCTACAACTGTGTAGTATTTTAGTCATAATTTCAAATAAAGCATAAAACAGCAATTAGAATATCTTCTAGATCTTTGAAAATAGCGAACATTTTCCCAACCCTAGCATCCCAACTTTCTTGCAAAACCGTCTCCTAATTGGGGAATTACAACAGCTGAAACATGATTGGCTAATGCTCTAAAACCAAGCCAAATATATAAGGGTCTGATTGGTAGTTTGCAGGACATCAATTATCAGGTCCGAAATTTATTAGAAGTAAATCAAATGCACATTATTTGAATTTAAATTTTCCACAATGGAATTCAAATAGAGAATTTTATTATAATTTGAGATGAAAATTATTAATCAAATCGACTCTGTCATTTTTTAGGCTCACAGAAATCATTGACTCAAACAGTCTAGTTTGACTTTAATGAGTGAAATGTTACTTGACGTCTGATCGGTATTTGCTATTAAATATTGATTTACCATAAATGTGTGTATTATAGTAGATAACACAATTAACAATCACAAGTGCTACTTCAGCATGTGACCTCCTCAATGCTTCAGCAACCATGCCTCAAAATACAGGTAAACCTCACTCTAAGTTGAATGATTTCGTATGATTATTTCATAAAATAAAAGTGTATCTTTTAATGAACTACACTTGATATTACAAAACGATGATCTTTAATGATGTGTTAAACCTAATTTATGTTTCAGGTAAAACTCAAGAATTTATGAACCAAAAGCATTTTTAATCCTATGTTGGGTTTCATGCTATTACTGAAAACGCTGAAAATATATCATGAAACGCCAAATTTTTACTCTTAGTCATGTCCACCTAAATCCCAGGTAAGAGTATAATAGAAATTTCATATCTTAACTTAAACCTCATAATGTTATTTTCATAATATTTTTGTGTTCATATTAGCCATCCTTATAACTTTAACTACAGCTAATTCATATAACCAAATGAGATAAGGTATACTAAAGTACAGTATTTGTAGTGCACAAAGAACAGATTTATAATAACAGCACTAATCCATGTTTTATTATACAAGTTATTAAGACCGCTAAATTGGTCTAATATGGAGAATTCACCTCGATGACTTGGTTAAAATCCATAGGATCTAGAAGACTAATTATTGTATAAATATAGTGTATTAGGGTGTAGGGATAAGGCTTATAAAGATTTTGACTATAAACACACAATACTGTATAATATTAGATGACATAACAATTTCAGTCTCCGGAGCAAAATATCCCATACAATAAATTACTTATATTGAATCATTTAACTAATAGATCCGAAATGAACTAACTAATTCTATTTTAGAACCGATATTAGGAACAGATGTAAGCATAAGCGCTTAGATCTAGCTTGTATTTAAAATGAGAATGAAACATTCAAAATGATGTTGGATTAACTCGGTAAAAATTCCTATTACAGAGAAACTTTTAAACTACGCCATGGATGTTGAACTATTTGGTATCGAAATTGCCTGTGCCGCTGAAATGAACAGAAAATAAAAGAAATGCTTTATTGGACACGGATTCAATAGACTTTTCAGCTGATGGAGGACATCATAAGAAGAATCCTATAAATGGAACATTTTTATAACTATTTTACATTAGTTCGACCTGCTTTTGCTAGAAGTTCACAATAATAGTATCGCCTGTTGTAGAATTAATTGCTTATGCTTATAAAACAACAAAAGGAGAATAAATAAACCTCATATATTATACCCTGTTTTATTGATTTTTCTATTACAACGCCATCTATTATCGAGTAGCTAGTTTCCTAATTTTAAACCAATAACCTGAAGCTTTTAGTTCGTCAACTCACTCTAGGTGTCGCTTAAGTAACCAATTACCTCCTACATGGTGACATCTATTGTTGAGTAGGGAAACTCTTTACCCAATCAATACAGCTGTATGATAAACTGAAAACTCTTTCTAATTAAGTGACTAACTTCACTACTCGTCCAGAGATGTCACTAGTTTCTACGCATAAAATGATTGATTAGTTTAATCTTGGGATTATTTATTAAATTGACGAAAGATGTGATTTGGAATAGAATGTATGCTTTTATTAAAGTCAATTAATATTATTTAGAATCGAAAATTTTATTCTCATATCTATTCTTATAAAATTTAGCCAATTAAGGCAATATTATAGTAGGTCTGGTACAGGGTGACGAAAGTATGTGCATAAGGCACAGAGAAGCAGAAGGCTTAGTACAAAATCTTTATAGCACATTGCAACTATAAATGTTTAAATATGGTGCAGCTGAATATACTAGCAGACTGGCAGCAAACTAACAGAAATGCAACTGAATAGAAACGACTGAATTAATTAATCAATCTATAAATAAGTAGGAGGCGTAGGTGGGAAAGTAGAAGGCGTTTTAAAAACAAACTCAGTTTTCCAACGGAATGATGATCAAATGAGGATGGACAGACTGTCACTACATAGAGCACAGAAAAAAAAATTCCAAGTTTTGGAGAGCAACCAAACCACAATCCACTAAGCAGGCGCTGCCCATGGCTGTCAATAAAATTCATGACCCAAAAGTTATAGCCGATATGTTTGCTAGACACTTTAAAGCTGTGCCGCCAGACCTGGAGGGCGCGACCGACAGTGGCCCTAGTGCACCCACGCCGCCGACCGGCCTTCAGTTTACACCACAAGAGGTGTTTAAGGTGGTATGTGGCATGACGAAAGGTAAGGCCCCAGGACACGATGGCCTTAGTGTCGAGCACGTCTTCTTCGCGAGCGATGAGGTGTTTCGTGTCTTGGCTGTGGTGTTCAGCCTATGCCTTAATATGGCCTGTGCCGGTCCCAATCGTAAAAAACCGCACAGGAGATCTATCATGTCTCAATAATTATCGCCCGGTCTCACTTGGTACCACAGTAGGAAAGATATTTGAGAGGCTCCTACAGCCTGTGCTCGCGCAAAGTTTGAACATAGACGATGCACAGTTTGGCTTCCGTCCCGGTCTTTCAACAGATTCTGCAATTCTAAGTCTTAAGTATACTGTGGACTATTATTTTAATAGGGACACCACAGTATATGCTTGTTATCTCGATCTGAGTCGCGCTTTCGATTTAGTTAACTAGAACCTACTTTGGAGCAAACTGGAAAAGGTTGGCACGAACAAAGATGTGGTAAATCTGTTGAAGTACTGGTACGGAAACCAAACAAACAATGTAAGATGGGGTGACTCAATGTCTAATGATTTTAGATTAGACTGTGGAGTGAGCCAATGAGGGTTGACCTCTCCGGACCTCTTCAGTCTTTACATGAACGAGCTTATTGTGGAGCTGAGAGGCTCCCGTACCGGCTGTCATATTGGTAACGTGTGTGTTAACAATCTGAGTTACGAAGACGATATGGTGCTTCTCAGCCTCTCAATAAGTGGACTTACTAAACTTTTGGCAATTTGTGAATGTTATATACCAGAGTTGGTGGCTATCTACCCCGGGTGGTGCTTGGGTGTGTGGTAATGGTGTAAAACCAAAGTAAAACCAAGACGATGTGTTCTCAACAGGTGTATTTACTGACTGACTGACATTTACCACAGATTAAACATACACCTACTATTCCTATACATAACACCCTCTCTCTTAACTAAGACTTATGCGTAAGAAGATGATTATCACTAAGTATATATAAGTTATACTTCTAACGTAACTTCTAACTAAAGAGGTTGACAACGATCACCGAAAGTTAAGGTATCACCAGCCTATCAGCGTTTACAAATAATAAGGGGGTAAAGTTTTACAAAACACTTTAGTCACATTCGAAACCATAACGGATAGGGGGTTTCCTAGTACGTTTTAACTCGGGGTTGGGGGCTGGTGTCACGGCAGGTGACTGTGAAGGCCCTGGCTCCACGAGCTCCTCGAGCGCCGGCGCGGCCCGCGCTGGCGAGGCTGTTGTCTCTTCTGAGGTTACCCCCGGCTCGAAGTCTGACGGAACTGAACTCGGTAAACAATACACAACTCTCTTTTTCAATTGATCCAAGTGCCTATTGCATGTGGTACCGTTTTCCCTTGTAACGACACAATTTCGAGACCCCGTTACTTTAGCAATAGTGCCCGGCACCCACTTCTCTCTCGCATTAAATTCCTGCAACCAGACTGGGTCCCCTTCGCTTACTTCCTTCGGTAGGCTTCCTCCAGCTGATCCTATCTGTTTTCTCTGTGCCTCATGTCGACTACCGCTGTGGCTCTGAACAAATCTAATCTGGATCGCAGGGGTCGCTTCTGTAACAGCATGGCCGGCGTTTCCCCGGTAGTACTTTGCTCACAGTTACGGTAGTTGAGTAGGAAGGTTTGTAACGTTTCTTCGATATCTAGTCTTTCTCTTACGGCTTTCTTTATAGCTCTCTTGCATAATTTAACAGCTCCCTCCGCGGCCCCATTGGACGCCGGATGATATGGTGCAGTAAAGGTGTGTATTATTCCATTCAAACTCATGAAGTGATCCACTTCGTGACTTGTGAAAGGAGGTCCGTTATCTGAGACTATTTCCTTTGGCAGTCCGAATCTAGCAAATGTTTCTCTCAATACTTTAATGACTGCATTTGCTGTAGTCTTTGCCATCTGAAAAGCCTCAATCCATTTTGTGGTTGCATCTATTATGATAAAAAATGTTTTGCCTTCATAGGGTCCCAGAAAATCCACATGCAGTCTGCTCCATGGCTCGGAATAGTACGGCCAAGGCTGGGGCTTAACTCGGGGTGGTGCTGAATCCTCTGCTGCACAAATAACACACTCTCGACTAATCTTTTCTATCTCTTGATCTATGTTGGGCCACCAAACAAAACTTCTTGCTACACTTTTCGTTTTGACAATGCCTTGGTGACTGCTGTGCAACTCTTTTAATATGTCTGTTTTTAACTCTTCGGGAATTATAATCCGGTAGCCCCACATAATGTAGCCACTTTCGACATATAATTCTTGTCTTCTAGAAAAATATGGTGCTAATTCTTTAATCGGGCAATATGACGGCCAGCCTGACTTTATATAATAAAATACTTGTTTTAAGAGACCATCCTTTTCTGTTGCCCTCTTTACATCCTGGTTTGTTCTCGGCAGAAAGTCTTGCACAAAGTTTAAATACGTTATTTCCCTATGCACCGCAGGCTGACTATTGTCCCTGCCCGGTGGTAGTCGAGAGAGTGCGTCCGCTCCATTCTTCGTAGTGTGAACGTACTCAATATCATATTGATATCCTCCCAATATTACAGCCCATCTTTGCATCCGGCTTGCTGCCATTACCGGAATACCAGCTTTGTCTCCAAAAATTGTTACCAGGGGCTTGTGATCGGTCCTCAAAACGAATCGCCGGCCGTAAAGGTACTGGTGAAACTTTCGCACTCCATAGATAATCGCCAGCGCCTCTTTATCTATCTGCGAGTATGCCTTTTCTGCCTTATTCAATACTCGAGAAGCATAAGCCACCGGGCGCTCCGTGCCGTCCGGCCACGCGTGGGAGATGACCACGCCTACGCCCACGCTACTCGCGTCGGTGGTTAGGATCAGCGGCAGCTCCGGTGAGTAGTGGGCCAGCACCTTACTGGAAGCCAACAATTGTTTTACCTCCTTAAAAGCATTTTCACAGTCTGAAGACCATCTGAACTTCACTTCTTTTTTTAGCAACTCATAAAGTGTTGTGAGTAATGTACTAATGTTTTTCACAAACTTGGCATAGTACATAGTCATGCCTAGAAAAGATCTCAACTCGGTAACGTTACTTGGGGTTGTCACGTTTAAAATGTCCCTGACCTTCTTCGGGCAAGTGTGCAGTCCTTCCTTATCCACCACATATCCTAAATAAGTTATAGAATCAGCAAGGAACGAACATTTCTCTTTCTTTATCCTCAATTCATATTTCTCCAATCTTTCAAATACCTTGTACAAGTTGTCCACATGTTCACGGTCATCCTCGCCCGTTATGATCACGGCATCAAGGAATGTCTGTCTGCAAACATCTGCTCTAAGATCCTTTGAAATATTCCCGGACTTGAGGATAGACCATAAATCAAGCGGTTATATTTGAATAGGCCTTTATGGGTGTTAATCACCGTATATTTAGCTGTATCGTCTAGAACTAGCTGAGCGTAGGCTTGAGAAAGGTCAATTTTACTGAACTTTTGCCCTCCATGTAATTTTGTAAACAAGTCTTCTATCCTAGGCAAGGGGAAACGGTCCACATCCAAATATTTATTTATACTTATCTTGTAATCGCCGCATATACGGATAGTTCCGTCAGACTTGACCACCGGCACGATAGGCGTGGCCCACTCGGAGGTTTCAACGGGTGTGATGACGCCTTCGCGCTCCAGCCGCACCAGCTCGCGCTCAACCGGCTCTCGAAGCGCATACGCCAGGGGGCGCGCGCGCATATAAACGGGCCGCGCGTCCGGCCGCACCCGCAATGACACGAGCCCGCCGTTATATTTCCCCAACCCGTCAGCAAATACATTTTCAAATCTGGAACTGAAATTGGCCACGTTAAAATGATCTGACGTCTGAACATAATTACTTAATGCGGTTCCGTCGGAGACCTTTATACCTAATTCCACAAGCCATTGCCTGCCTAGTAAATTCGTTTTACCATTGACTATTACATATAGGTCTAGTGATGCTGACTTATCTTTATACTTAATACACGGCTTTTTTTTACCTAACGTGCGTACTGTTTCTCCTGTATAATATCTTAATACTAAATTGCTAGGAATAAGCTAACAGTCTGAAAAACATTTTTCATAAACTTCCGAACTTATGCAAAATATGGTACTTCCGGTATCTATTTTCATACTAATATCCTGATCATTGATGTTTAAAGTCATTAAATACGGTTTGTACTTACTTAACTTATTTTCTTTAACAAAAGAAAGGTTTACCTCCAAATCGTAATTTTCTTCCTCTGAACCCTCATTTTGTACGAAGTTGTGGGCGATCTTTGACAACTTTGGACACATCTTCTTTAGATGCCCTTCTTGATTACAAATACGACAAACATAAACACGAAATTTGCACGAATGCACTGCGTGCGCGCCGCCACAAGCCGAGCAATGCGCTTGACCTTGACCTACTCGCACCCGGCCGCCGTCAGCTGTTCCCGATGTCCCTGGCCACACGCTGTTATTCATCTTTCGCTGTCCACTCGGCAACTGTCGCGCACCTTTGTAGCTCATCGGTCTTCGTGTGTGTTCGCTGTATTTCGGATTATTCCGGTTGTTCCGCGATGGTGTCCTCCAATTAGAATTTCTATCTCCGCTAACAGCAAAACATGGCGCTGCTCCGTCCCCTTTCGATGACCGGTCTCGATTTTGCACCAATGCCGCGTTTATTTCAGCTGCCTCCATCTGAATGGCTAACTGTTTTGCCCTTGAAAACTTTAAATCTTTCTCGGTAAACAATCGTAATCGAATGTTTTCGTTATGCAATCCACACACAAGTTGATCCCGCAGGCTATCATCCAACCACGTCCCAAACTCACAGTACTTCGTTAGCCTTTGTAAATCTGCAATATAATCAGCTATGGATTCATTCGCTGACTGCTTACGCTGGCGGAATTTATACCTCTCCGCTAAAATACTCCGATTTGGTTGCAGATGATTTGACATAAGTCCTACAAGCTCGTTATATTTTTTTGTTGATGGTTTGATAGGAGTACATAACGTCAGTAATAAATCGTAGCTGTCCGCTCCCATCGCGGTAATTAACAACGGCATTTTAAGTTCTTCCTTCACTTCATTTACCACAAAATACTGTTCGAGTCTATCCACATAAGCCGACCAATTGTCTTTACGGTGATCAAACGCGTCCATCTTGCCCACCGACATTGTTCACTACTCGCACAAGATATCACTCGACCGAGTTTCCGCTCGCACACTCGCCGATCCGATCGCGACTCGTCGCCAGTTTGTTATATACCAGAGTTGGTGGCTATCTACCCCGGGTGGTGCTTGGGTGTGTGGTGGTGGTGTAAAACCAAAGTAAAATCAAGACGATGTGTTCTCAACAGGTGTATTTACTGACTGACTGACATTTACCACAGATTACACATACACCTACTATTCCTATACATAACAGTGAAAAGTATGGCAACTTACACGGCCTGAAATATAATGTGACAAAAACAGAGATGATGATTTTCAGGGCTGGAGGGGGTCCGGACAGGATCTTACCGGTATTCTTGAATGGTGTGCGACTGCGGGTTGTGGGCAGCTTCAAGTATCTGGGACATATCCTAAATGACAGACGGACAGACGATGATGACGACATCGGGAGGGAGCGCAGGGCCCTTGCAGTGCGGTGCAATACGCTTGCGCGCAGGTTCTCGCGCTGCTCGAGCGCAGTTAAGGTGACTTTGTTCAGAGCATTCTGTCAATGCTTATACACACGCCAGTTGTGGACAAAGTACACTAAACGTTCGCTCAGCGCGCTGCGCGTGCAGTATAATGATGCTTTCCGCATACTGTTCAAGCTACCACGCTACTGTAGCGCCAAGGGCATGTTTGCGGACGCGAGGGTTCCAGACTTTTTTGCTATATTGCGTTCAAGATCTGCCTCCTTCCTAGATCGACTGAGTGGTACCAAGAATGAGATACTGAGACTGGTGTATGACGACCTTGACGAGGGATTTAAAAGACACTGGGCTACTGTTACGTCAGTAAAAGACAAGAGATACCAAGCAGACTGTTTATTGACACAAGATACCGACTACCGACTACCGACGTAATTACAACTCTACCCACATAACACTTCCCTTCTATTCATAAACATAACAATAATAACAATTTGGATGTACTCATAGGTACTAAACTAGTTGATAAGTTTTATAACAATCACGATCATGCGCAGTTGGAAGGTACTTCTACTGATGTAATTGATATTATACTACTAATGGCTTAGTGGTCGAAATTCGACAATAGGTATCTAGGTCACAAACTTATAAGTATGGTTTTACTATCGTGTATATTCATATGTAGTTCTCTGCACTTTTCCTCCATACAAACTTCAACCATGCCAGGAACAAGAAACAATAATAATACATGAATACCAAACGATACGAATTTAAAATAATTACCTATGAACATTTTGTACGAAATGACCTAATAGGGGGTATGAAGTCACAAAGAAACTAGGACTTACGAGATAAATTTTAATAACCTGAGATTGTTTGCGGAGTAGGTACGTGTAGCTCATAAACATGAAAACTCGTGTAAATCGGAACGCATCCATAATCCTTGGGAAATGGTTCTGGCGCAACACCAGCGCCACCACCGGCGTGTTCTGTACACCACGCCGCCGATGCCGCCCGCTACCAGTTGGCTAAGCGTGGTGCGGCGCGAAAACGGGCAAATTTACGTTGCTCCTGTGTTTGTGATTCCCATCGGTTTTAAATCCCCTTTCTGAACATTGGATGATAGTGTTTACGTGACCTGTGGACCTATATGTGTGGATTAAATAGACTGGAGATTCTTTGTGGTGTACTTTGCCGACAAACCCCGATTTTCTACCAGGACCCTTGGAGGCGGCGGCTAGATGATTGTAGCGGTGAGTCGCGGGACCCAGTTTATTATCCTACATAATTCTTTGTTCCTACGAACCGGATAAATATCTTCCAATTTGTGTCATCTTGGTATTGCTATTGCAATTAAGCAGTATTACGTACTCATTTTAAATTGCATTCGATTCATAGCGTCCCTCCCCCGCCATTTTGTTGCACAATGTCGGACGAAGAGGCGTCGCCTTGTGACCAAGACGTATTCGAAAGGGATTTAATATTAGATGAATTAAAACGTATCATTTTACTCGCGAAGTCAAACGAGCAACAATTTCGTTCGCGAACTACAGATTTAATAGCTCATCAAAGAAAGTTCACCAAAGTTCAGGCTAAAATTGAAAAGACGCTAATTAAATCAAAATCGTTCAACAAAGATGAGAACATTAAAATTCGTAATGATTTTAATGACTTGTACTACGAAATAGTCAGTCAATTGAACGCGTTGAAAGCAGCCGATGAGCGCCAACGACGTTTCAATCGGTCTAGTAATTTTTCCTTTGACGCCATAGGTAACGACAAAAGGAATTTACCTACTTTACCCTTACCCGAATTCAAAGGCGATCCTACGGATTGGCCATCGTTCTATGATTTTTTCACGTCGCTAGTGCATAGCAACAGTGCCTACACAAATGCGGAGAAGCTCAGATACCTACTTCTTGCCGTTAAAAATGAGCCGTATAACTTAATAAAGTCAATACCTATCACGGAAGATAACTACTTAGTTGCGTTAGAGATTTTGCGAGCCCGCTACGAAAACAGAAGAGTAATCGCGTCGAAACATTTAGATCGGATTTTAGACATAGAACAGTGTAACGAAAAATCCTCGTATAGTGTGCGAAAGCTACTAAACGCCTATCAGGAAAATATTAAAGCACTAGAGGTCATGGGTTTTCCGACTGATCAGTGGAGTTTCGTTCTCATACATATTTTACTACGTAAAATACCTATTAATATGAGGAAGGGTTTCGAACGTTCGCTAAACAAACCATCCGAGATTCCCGATGTAAACACGCTGATTTCATACTTGCAACGCGAAATAGCCGCGGAAGAATTGGTATCATCTAATTCTATAGGTACATCCGCGCCACATATTAATAAACAAACTTCGTTTCGGGTAGGTACCGCGACGCCGCCGTTCAGTCGTGACCGCGGCAACAGTACAAATTCAAATAATATCGCATCAGCTGTCAAACGCTCGTTTGCAGCAAACGTTCCAGCGTCGTCGTCAGACCAAACTCGACCTACGGTCGATAGAAATAGGGTGCCATCTTGCTTGCAGTGTAACGGTTCACACTTGTTGACAAAATGTTCCGAGTTTTTAAATCTTTCGCCACAAGATAGGTATGCTTTCGTGCAGAATAAAAATGTATGTTATAATTGCTTGAACGCCGGGCACGACGTAAAAAACTGCAAATCGAATTTCGTGTGTAAAACGTGTCATAAGCGGCATCATAGTTCGATTCATTTTTCGACTCAAGCTATGCCGGTCGCAGGCGAAGCCGCTCAACCTGTAGTTGTCCCGCTCACTCCTACGGAGGAGAAACCTGTTTCTGTCGCGGTGCATGGAAATTGCGCATCTAATTTGCCTCTCGCTCGCACGGGGACAGTGTTGTTGTCAACCGCGCTGGTCGATGTGTGTGTAGGTAACACAAAGGTAGCATCGGTGCGTTGCATGGTAGATACGGGGAGCCAAGCTTCGTCTGTTACGGAAGCCTGCGTGCAGCGCTTAGGTTTAGCGCGTAGGTATAGTGATGTGCCGGTGTTCGGTATTGGTGATACCGAGCCCGTGCATCCAAAGGGTTTAATTTCGTGCTCCATTACACCGAAAGGTAAACAACAACCCGTCATTCCGGTAAATGCGTTAATTTTGCCCGAATTAATTTCAAAAATGCCAAGTGTACCATTGCCTTATACAGGGTGGTCACACTTAAAAAATTTAAACTTAGCCGATCCGAATTTTCATACACCCCAACCGGTTGAGATGTTACTAGGAGCGGATATACTATCCCATGTATTACTAGGCAACACCATCTCGGGTCCGCCGGGAACGCCGATCGCGATGAACAGTGTGTTAGGTTATTTACTGTTAGGTAAATTAAACTTCGATAATGTTGCTACGCCTCCACTCCAAGTGTGCTCGTTCGACAACGACAATCTTCAAAGATTTTGGGAGCTGGAGTCAATACCAGAGAAGCGGAGTTACACTCCCGAGGAGGAGATATGTGAATCCTTTTATCAAAAGACACATACTAGAGACGCGGACGGGCGATACGTTGTCGCTCTCCCTTTCAAGCCCGACGCACCGCCCCTCGGCGAGTCGCGGCCTATTGCGCTAGCACGGTTCCGTAAACTCGAGTATCGGCTAGAGCGGAACCCTAAGCTGAAGGATGACTATCACGCGTGTCTCCAGGAGTACGTAGATCTCAACCACATGGAGCCCGTCAGTGATCAACCTCCACCTGAGAAAAGTTATTACATCCCGCACCACTGCGTGGTCCGAGAGTCAAGCACGACGCCTACTCGCGTAGTGTACGACGCCGGGTGTCGCTTGACGAGTGGGTTCTCGCTAAATGACGTCCTACTAACGGGTCCTAAGCTTCACCTGGACATAGTAGATGTACTTCTTAAATTTCGTATCCATTCCATTGCGCTTACGGCCGACATAAAACAAATGTATCGTAACATACAGGTTCGCGAAAGTGACAGGGACTTTCAACGTATCGTGTGGCGTAAATCGCCTGAGGAGCCCTTACGGGACTACCGCTTGCATACAGTCACATTCGGTGTGAACTCATCGCCCTATCTCGCTTTGCGGACTATCCAGCAGTTAGCTCGCGATGAGGCCGACCGGTTCAAACTCGCCTCGCCTGTTTTATTGAATGATGTCTTCGTCGACGACGTCGTATCTGGTGAGGACTCAGTAGCCACAGCCCTCGCTTTGCAACAAGAGTTAGTAGGTATTTGTAAGACGGCTGGGTTCAAACTGCGTAAGTGGCACAGCAACTGGCCTGCGTTACTCGCTGCGGTGCTGCCGCCAGAGTCTCATGGTGAGTGGCCGGAGAACGTTCCTTTCGCTGAAATGGAAAATGATCAAAAGGTCAAGATCCTTGGTCTACAATAGTAGTATATTATTGGGCATTCTGGACCACCATTCATTCGATCGGGCGAAAAATTTCGCCCTCACTCATTCGTGGTGATCCAGAAGCCCAATAATACAATGAATTGCACACAACCTACAATCAACCCAAACCCAACGGTAACCAACCTAACAGTAACCTATCAGCATTTGCGTTCAACATAACGCTCAACCTACACCTGAAATCGCATTGGACATTCTGTTTCACCTCGCGTTCAACGCAACAGCAACTCAAACCCAACGGAACCCAACCTAACAGTGACCTATCAGCATTTGCGTTCAACATAACGCTCAACCTACACCTGAAATCGCATTGGGCATTCTGTTTCACCTCTCGTTCAACGCAACGAATACATCAGCCCAACAGCAACTCAAACCTAACGGAACCCAACCTAACAGTAACCTATCAGAATTCACGTTCATCATAACGCTCAACCTACACCTGAAATCGCATTGGGCATCCACCTCTCGTTCGAATGAGCGAAGTTTTGACTCGAGGTTCAACGACAAGCCAACCCGACGGGAATTTATTCAATGTATTTAAATTTCAGTCCAACTCAAGTCTCAACTAATTGACAACCTAACATAGATATGTTTAATAATGTTTGAGCTTAGATAAAGTAAAAGCAAAAGTACACCATGCACACCGGGTTGATCAAGTCCGATATGCACGAGGCCGAAGCCACTGAGCGCTCCTCGGTCTCAAGCCGCAGCCTTTGACTCAGGTTAACTCAGGTGTTTGCACAACTTGTCTGCGAAGCTGATCAGACTCCACAGACAAGATCGGGTCACCCAGGACGCGTCTAGTTCCCGGCATCCACCTACGGATGTATCGCTATGACCGCTTTTTGTGTGCGTGGTGGTTTTGGATGCCTCCCACCGAGGCTTGTATACAACTCATCCGCAAAGCTGATCAGACTCCACAGACAAGGTCGGGTCACCCAGGACGCGTTAGTTCCCGGCATCCGTTTTCGGATGTATCGCTATGACCGCGTTTTATGTACACGGCAAATTGTATGTCGGATTTATTTATATCAACGAATCTCAAAACCATCGTTAGCGCGAGTTAGGTTTAAACTAATTTACGCTGGAATAAAGCACTAAGTAAACATTATTTAAATTACGAAAACATAAAAATGTGTAACTCACTACACTAGTGAAAACCGAAATATGATTTTAAATTGGTATCGCTAAAACTAAGTCAAATAGTGTGATTTAATTGATGTTAATGTAGAACAACTCCATCTGTGAGACCGCGATACTTTATCACACTTTCTAAATAACTTATATCACTTTATCATGTTGACGTAAAAATTGTCTTGCTGACTAGAATATAAAGTTTGATCAGAAACGAGTTGTAAAGTGATATACATGATTATGTACTTAAGTCATTTCAACTCGAAGACATTGTAGTGTAAGTTAGGTACTCGATCAAATTACGTAGCGAGCGCGCTCGCTAAGGTTTATTGTTCTTAACATGCAAATGGACATACGAGTAGGCGGTGATGACATCTATCGAAATTATTCGAAACCATTTGTATTCTATACGAAACCAGTACATCAAAGGTACTTACTTAAATCATTACTTACACCTACTTAGTTCAGTGCTTAACCCACAGACAGCGCTTATGTTAAACTTTGACATCGTGCGCTAGAATTTGTACCTAGATTTTTGTGTGTCTGTCTGTGGTACCATAGCTCCTAAATGAATGAGCCGATTTAAATGCGGTTTTTCATTTAACAGGTTTTCTAACAATGGTTCTTAGACTTGTTTTATCAAAATCGGTTCAACCGTTTCTAAGATATTGACCTTTGAAGCGAAAATGTCTATTGTTTTTCGACTTTTCTAAGTTGGTTAGGTTATCTTATCATAAATGTTAATAATATAGGAATTGTTTATTTTTGTGTTCAAATTGAAAAAGGTTTATACCTGTTTGTACCTGTAACAAGACAATGTTTGTTTTCGTATTAGGAAATAACAATTGTATGTGTATTTATAATTACGATGTAAAGTAGCAAACATTACAGTTAGAACACGTTTTTACCTAAGTTTAAATCTTCGTCTTAGTAGGTGAGGTAAGATGATATTTGGTTGTGTGAGCTAACCAATTACTAACCTTACCCATTAACTTAGTAATTAAGTCGGTTAATACTGAGGCTATTTGAACGATCTGAGGAGGTTTTTTTCCAGTTTCCGTTATAATTTTAACGTACAGAACTGAGCATGAAAATGTTACCAATTAGGTATTAGCCAATTTTATTGCGCAACGTTATCAAGTTGTAATGTGACACACAGTGCGATCGGCGTCTTTTTGCTGACATACAAATGCGGTGCATGTATGAAGCGTGGTTGCGAAATAATATTCATATTATAAAGGTGTAGGGTTGACAATGATCAATGGATAAATTTACAATTAATGGGTACCTCTATTAAATGCGAATATAAATGTTCTTAAAAGAAATAATGATTACTACAATTACTGAAATACTAATATTTAGGTAATTCCTTAATTTAGCTGGTGAGAAATAAATAAATAAAAAATAAATAAGTAAATTAAAAATTAAAAAAGTAAATTAAAAAAAGCTTACAACTCACTCTCGATTAGTTTTTTGGTATCTTGAATACATGCATATGTGGAATACGAAGTAGGCAGATTTACCAACAGACAGATAGACAAATTCATAACGTTCCTCTTTCCATCGCGTCGAGAATTAAATAATGTAAAATAAAGAACTGTTATGTGCACATAAGCATAATACACAATTGTGATTTGGAATGCGACAGCCCTAGTTCATTTAGTAAAATCAGCAAATAATTTCGTTTAAAACTTTTGCGCGGGGCTAATTTGTTCCTTTCCAATTTCGAACGTGACGTGCACAGTGCATCAAGTCTTCTACATCTTCAGCTCAGAGGTTAAGCTGTGCAGAGTTTCTACGTTAGTAAAGTTTATTTGCTTTATACATCGATTAAAATGTAAGTATGTATTTCAACGTACCTAACGCTTTACTTTCCTAACGAAATTAAAACATTTGGTTCATATTGTTTGTAGGGTTCCAACAGGCATTAATATTTTTAATTTCCTTTCAGGTCTGATTCCGAGTTTGAACCCATCACTGTTGCAAACAGCGGAACCGTTCGGTCAAAAGTGGGAAGGTCGGCTGAAAAACGAAAAGCTTCAGCTCCAAACAGGTAGCCATTTTATATTTATTTTCATATTTCATGTTTTTTATTTTGTCAGCTGGGTACATATTTACTTAAATATTGTTTGTCTACTTTTTTCATTTAAAAAAGGTAATTTTTTTTCTTTTTTTATCGATGTATATGGTTATTTTAAATGTCGAGTAATAAAAACATATTTTTTATTTCAGATCTGATTCAGAGGAGAGCGTTGCCGCTGCAGATGTCAGTATCCCAAAAATAAAAAAACCTGCTCAAAAAAGAAAGCCGTCAACCCCGAGGTATTTTTCTTGTAATTTGTTTAATGAATTTCGACGAACTAAGTACAACTGTCTTATTCATTGTTTAATGTCTGTTATGTTTCAGATCTGCTGCACCCAAGAAAAAAGAAACTAAAAACCCGTTTGACGTGTTCGGAATATTTCCTGAAGACGTTGCTGTTAACCATAAGCCTGCTGAGACTGATCCGCTTGATTCATCCATTATAAACCGGGTACCGAACGGGTCAACAAAACGAGCTTGCACCCTCAACGGAGACTTTTTCTTGGAGCTGCGGGTGTACAACACTGCTGATATTCGCGGTGAGTTACGTCAGGAGCGTTGGAAAAAGGCTCTCGTTACTCTAAAGGCGCAAATCGATGATGAAACTGTTGAATGGGAGGCATTGCAAAAATTTATTAAAAAGATAAATGTGCTTTTCAAGGACGCTAACGTCAAATTTTATTCTAACGATACTAAGTACTAATTTAGTAGGTACTTTTTTGATTTTAACAGATACTGCAGGTTGTCTCTTTTTATTACTTATTTGAATAAAATTTAAACTGCATCAAATTGTGTATCAAGTAATTTTTAATAAATGTGTTAAGCTTAACGATTTATTATGAAACCATAATTTAAACGCTTTTAACGATATTACTTTAAGGGCGCAAATCGATGATAAAACTGTTGAATGGAGGGCATAGCAAAAATTTGTTAAAAAGATAAATGTACTTTTCAAGGACGCTAACGTCAAATTTATTGTAACGATACTAAGTAAGTACTAATTTAGTACTTTTTATTTTTGCTTTTAACGGATACTGCAGGTTGGCTCTTTTTATTATTTGATTAAAATTGAAACTATCAAATTGTGTATTTAACATATAAAACCAGGATTACAGCTTAAGCAAAGTCGCTACATAAAACATGCCCTTTTGCACTCAGTGTTCAATTACAGTAGAAAGCAGGAAGTGGGTAGGGCACCTTAGAAGTAATAAGCATAGAAAAAATTCGGGTGTAAATTTAAACGATGAGGTTGTTGAAATTTCGTCTGCTTTTAAAGGTCGCATAGCATCTTATAGAATAATGGCAACTGATGAGCTGAAGTCTTGTTTACCTGAATCATTTTTGATTACAGTAAAACCTAAAATGCAAAAAGTTTTGGAAAATTCGCTTAAAAAACATGTGTCCCTCAAAGTAAATTTCGAATATTTTGGCGATTTTCTTTTGTTTAAAGATGACAAGCAGGAAATGAAATCTTTTGCAACGAAAAATTTTCCTATACATCAAAATTATCAATTCGAAGAGCTTTTAAACACAATAATTATTAGTATACAGAAAAAAATCGAAGAATTTCAGGAGCGCGATTCTGGTTGGACTTTCTTATCTAATTTGTATTTAGAAGTTAACATAAATAAGTATGAACCATTGAAAGCGTCATCTTACATAGACTTACCTAAGATAATAAAAAATAAAAAAGCTTGCATTAATATTCAAAATCATGATAATTATTGTTTTCTCTGGTGTGTTGTTGCTGCTCTTTACCCATGTCAAAACCATCGCGAGCGTCTATCATCTTATCCTCATTTTAAAGACGTGTTTCCCTGTCACTTTAGCCGATATCATTACGTTTGAGCATCACAATATTGATATCAGTATTAACGTATATTCTTTAAAAAACAACCGAACTCTTGTAGGACCTCTATACAGATCGCAATATAAAAGGAAACATCGAATCAATTTACTTTTAATCGAACGCGGTAATAAGTCGCATTATGTTTTGATTACTAATTTACCGCGTCTTGCTCGCGGTCAGATTACCAAACATCATGCTAAGCTTTATTTCTGCGAAGACTGTCTGATATTTTTTCAAACTGAACACGGTTTCAATAGTCACGTTTGTAGTGGGGTTGCTACGGTACTTCCGGAGAAAGGCACCTATCTCGAATTTAAGCATTTTGAACGAAAACAAGACGTTCCATTTGTCGTGTATGCTGACTTTGAGACAATCCTTAAACCCTATCAGAACTGTGAACCTAACACTGAGAGTAGTTTTACTACAAATAAACAAATACATTTACCAGCCGCTTTCGCGTACCATATAATTTGCTCTTATGATGAGCAACTTAATCGTTTTGTTCAATACCGAGGGCCAGATTGTGCTCAGAAATTCGTAGATTATTTATATAGACATATTAAAGACATCCATAACGTTTTAGAAAAAGAAATTCCCATGATATTTACTGTAGAAGATTCTTTAGCTCATGAACGTGCCAAAAATTGTCATATGTGTAAAGGTTTATTGTTTGCAGACAAAGTAAGAGATCACTGTCATCTAACGGGCCGTTATCGCGGTGCCGCGCACCAGTACTGCAATCTGCGCTTTCGCGTTCCTAAATTGGTCCCTGTTTTCTTTCATAACTTAGCAGGTTACGATTGTCATTTGTTTATACAGGAACTTAGTAAATGTTCAGGGCCTGTGAAAGTAATCCCAAAAAATAAAGAAAATTATATTTCGTTCACTAAGTTTTTGTGGATTTCAGATCAAAAGTATGCACAAATTCGATTTGTAGACTCTTTTAAATTTTTAGGAACAAGCTTGGAAAAATTAGCGAATGGTTTACATAAAGATGATTTTATTCACTTGAACAAGTTTTATCCTGAAACTAAAAAAAATAAATTATTAACTCGCAAAGGTATTTATCCTTACGATTATATGTCGAGCTGGGATAAGTTTACAGAGACCGAGCTTCCATCACAGAACTTGTTTTTTAATTCTCTTTCCAACGAACAAATAAGCGATTCAGATTACGCACATGCGCAATCTGTATGGTCCGAATTTAAAATCAAAGATATGGGAGAATATACTGATCTTTACCTAAAAACTGATGTGTTGCTTTTATCAGATATTTTTGAGAACTTTCGGTTCATTTGCAAGTTAAATTATCATTTAGATCCGGCATTCTATTTAACTGCTCCAAGCTTATCGTTTGATGCTATGTTATTAAAAACCGGAGTTAAGCTTGAATTGATATCCGAATTAGAAATAATTCGACTCATACAAAAAGGAATAAGAGGTGGTATTTGCATGTGTTCGACCAGATATGCTCAGGCTAATAATAAGTACATGGAAACTTATGACATGAATAAACCAGACTCGTTTTTAGTATATATCGATTGCAATAACTTATATGGTTACAGTATGTGTCAATCGTTGCCCATGTCTAATTTTAGTTTTCTAGATCATCATGAAATTGCCCAACTAGATATTTTGTCTGTCGAAGATGATGCTCCATTTGGATTTATTCTGGAAGTTGACTTGCTATATCCGGAAAATTTACACCATAACCATAACGACTATCCATTTTGCGCACAAAAATTTATTCCTCCAGGAGGAAAAACGACCAAATTGATCCCAAATTTATATAACAAATACGAATACGTCATTCATTACGTCCATCTGAAAACATGTTTACGCAACGGCTTAACTCTTGATAAAATCCATCGCGTTATAAGGTTTCGTCAAAGTCCATTCTTAAAACAGTATATTCATTTAAATACAGAACTGAGAAAAAAAGCTACTACTCCTTTCCAACAAGACCTTTTTAAATTAATGAATAACTCAGTTTTTGGGAAAACTCTTGAAGACAGTGAGCGGCGAGTTGACGTCAAATTAGTAAATAAGTGGCACGACCGTCAAAACAAAACAAAAAAGTTTACTTGTGCTAACAAATTAATTGCCAAACCGAATTTCCATAGTGCAACAGTGTTGTCTGAAAATTTGGTTGTCGTACAAATGAAGCCTGAAAAAGTAATTTTAGATAAACCAATCTACGTAGGATTCTCTGTATTAGAACTTTCTAAAAGTCATATGTACCAATTTCACTACACGGTAATAAAAAAACACTACCAAGATCAAGTTACTCTGTGCTACACTGATACCGACAGTTTTATTTACAAAATCGAAACTGCAGACTTTTACAGCGATTTAAAAAATATTTTTTTAAACTTTTTTGACACAAGCAATTATAACCCTGTAAATGATTTGCAAATACCTTTACGTAACAAGAAGATTCCTGGGTTATTCAAAGATGAGTTAGGAGGAGAACTTATTACCGAGTTTATAGGGTTACGTTCTAAACTATACTGTATCAAAAGTGATAAATCTCTTATCAAAAAGGCTAAAGGAATAAAAAAACCAGCAGTTCAAGAGTTAACATTAAATGATTATCGGGATGTGTTATTCAATGATAAAATAGTTCGGAAAAAACACATATTATTTAAATCGATTAGGCACGAGATCTTCACTCAATCTGTCAATAAAGTTGCTTTATCTAACAAAGACGATAAACGACATATATTATCAGACAAAATTTCAACCAAATCTTGGGGACATGAGTCTATTTTCTAGTACAGTAGTTATCTAAGCGACCTTTCCTCGAGCTGTAATTTTATTTCGTAGGCACCCAATGGGTAATAAAAAATTAGAATGTGTTTAATAAAATAAAATACGTTGAGTACTTACGTTATTGTAAAATTATAATTATGTATGTTGTAGGGTCAGCGTCAAAAGCCGCTCATCACTTTTGTACCTTTTCGCTCTACGACCAGATGAGCGACTTTTGACGCTGACTATACCAAATAAGTAGATTATCATTAAGTACTTTATTTTTTATAATTACACATTGATTTGTAAATTGTATGGTTTGTTCTTTTTTTTTAATAAATAAATATGAAGTGTTATTAACATTTGTTTTCTTTTTTTCTTTCACCCACCTAAGTATATATAGACTGCGAGGATACCGACTGAAAACACATTTTACTTGAGTTGAAATTGAGTTTTCTCGCTTCGGAGGTTTCCTGACGATGTTTTCCGTCATCAAAAAGCTCAGGGCTCAGGCTTAATTTTAAATGTAATATTTTGATAATGGTAAGTAAAATCATGTTCTGTTGAACAGGCAAATAATACCTATCCTCGTTTATTGCATTGGGTATCAATTAAAACATGTCCTTACGTGTCTTAAGCAGCGCGGCGGCATGCAGCCCGTGCTAAGGTAATTTGCTGACACGTGAAATATACCTATTCACATTTATTGCATTTGGTACCAATTATAACAAGTCCTTACGTGTCGTTGTAATTTGATCGGCATTAAGCAGCGCGGCGGTATGCACCGCATGCTCCGAAGCGCGTGTTAATTTAATTTGCTGACGCATGAAATTACTGTAATTATAAATAGCGGCTGTTATAGTAAGTTATCATTCTGCACTCTACATTCATAACTGAGTAAAGTCGTTCCAAAGTTTTGAAAATTAAGACGAGCTGATCCATTCCCGATTCGGTAAGTAAAATTGGCATTATTTAATATTTATTCGTATTATTTTGTTGCTATTATTGTTTTGTAAGCGTATGAAAATGCTCATATGTGTTGCCAGATGCGTTTATTTATTTGATTTCTTTTGTTTCAGAATATGGAAGGAACGCAAGACACTCAAATCATGTTTTCGCAATATGCACAGGGTCCATTAGGATTCCGAGAAGATGAAGAAGAAGAAGAAGTCAGTGAATTTGTAAAAAAAATTGCAAGTGCCAAAACGAAAACCAAGTCTAGTAAACCAAAACTAAGGCTAAACAAAGTGGTAAAGAGAAGTGTACGAGGTCACCCGCCGTCGTTCGTTATAAACAATGAAGCAACTAAGGGGAACAGACTTGTCAAAATCCAAATAATTAACATAAGTGACTCCGCGCCGGATCAAAACGACGAAACCGGTGAAAACGTTATGCTCAGTGCGCAGTATGTGGCAAGTGACGGATACGATGAGATAATAGACAGTACAGAAAGTGTAATAAATAAGATATCCAAGAAGTTGTGCGGATATAGTGTTAGTTATTAATGTTTTTACTGTTTTTGTATATAATTTTGAAAATAAATATGGTCAACAATTTTCTTGTTTTATTCCTTTGATTAAGCGATACGTCAACAGGAAAGATTTTTTTTGTAAGTATGTCAATAAAGCAATAATTCAAACGAAAATAAAATTATCATGATTAAATGCACAAGAAAAATCTTTTCAGTAAATATCGCTTAAATAGATTAACACTATTATTAGCCACAGGTATGAATCGTTATCATTTATTTCATATTTTTAAACAAACAAATTCAATTATTTAAAAATGGGTTAATATAAAAAGTCTTCGTTCAAAATAAATGATAACTAATTTTGACTGGGTTAAAAAATAAAAAAATGATTAAACGTAAATATTTATTTTTGAAAATTAGGTATAATTTATTACAATGTTAAATATGCATAATATCGAAATAATATTTTTTAAGACATATAACGTTTTTTAAGGCACAAGCTTTTTTATGATGTAGACAATTATAAGAGCTGTTGTCGATACAATACTTTTTATACATTAATTGAAAATTAGAACAACCTTTCTCTCCCAAGTCTATTACAGTACAATCAGCACATAAATCATTAATCCACTTAATTTTTTCAAAACCTTTTACATATATTTTTTTGCCTTCCAAGAAATTATGAATCATTCTCTTAAATTCTCTGTGGTCGATATACCCCTCACGCCACATAATGCCAAGGTTTCTCTCTATCCATTTCACATGCCTTTTTTCGTTTTCTGATAACGTAGAAAATGAATATGGAGGTTTTATTAAATACGCCTGCGTGTGTTCATAGGTACTGTATGCAAATTCTTTAATAATAAATTCATTTTTAGATGATTTAAACCCCTGAACATCTACGAATAGATGGTCTAGTTTCATGATATCTTCTTTGTTATATTGGTCAACGGCTTATATTCTATAATACTATCATTCAAAATAAGACAATAAGCCGCGGTATTGTCAGGGATATCTGTGTCACACTCTAATTCAATCCGCACATCGACTGAACCCGTTTTTAAGGTTTCATTTTGACGAGAACAGTCGATAACAAACAGAGGTGCTTTATTTATAAAGTCTTGTGGATTCAACAACGGTGCTTGGCTGCGGTTATAATAAGACTGTTGGAATTTAGCGTACTGTTCATATAATATAGCAAATTTTTGAGCCGAGAAACTGACATTCAAGTTTTCATAAGGAAAATAATTTGAATTTAAAAAAACTTTAACGTCACGCAAATTACAATGATCAAAACGCGATATATCTTTATCAGCAACATTTTTCCTGTTTGTTTTTAATCCAATTATAACATATCGAGGTTTTTCAACTTGAGACGAAGTTTTGACGGCCCAAGAATGTTTTGATGTTTTAGGTAAAAGCGGGTATTCGTACAGATCCCAGTTCCTAAATGCTACCTGAATAGCTCGATCTCTTTCC
The DNA here is from genome assembly GCA_963691665.1 of Clepsis dumicolana. NCBI lineage: Eukaryota > Metazoa > Arthropoda > Insecta > Lepidoptera > Tortricidae > Clepsis > Clepsis dumicolana. The sequence continues at coordinate 4,267,076 of OY829534.1, read as the reverse complement.
AAATATTTAAGCAAACTTAATCTTTCACGATCAGAAACCTTAATGTGCGGCATGCGCCATACTATTTTAGATATAGTTATGTTACCTATATACTCATTTGTGTTCAGTTTTACGCTATTTAAATTAGTATTGGATCGTAAAAGAATAAGTTCATGCTTACAGTTAATAACAATTTTGTTATAATCCTCTGCGAAGCCAAGAATCTTATTTAAAGGAATTGACACAGAAAATGATCCATGCGTAATTTTTGTGCCATCAACATCCCAGCCCCATAACTTTGACATCGATGATTCAAGTTCATTCATCGACACAAGAGATTTTATTGTTGTTGTGACCCCAGCGTTTTTAATTTTATCTATTTCAATCCCATTCAGCTCATATCGAATATCTTGAAATAAATGAAGTATAGGGTTATTTGTAAAATGAACACTGGACACCTTCGCTTTTGTTTCTCTGTTGAATACTTCTATAGTACCCTCTATGTATAAAGTACTCGCTGATGGTAATACGTATAGATCTTGCTGGTTGATAGGTATACGGATTTCATCATTTAAATTGAAACTTGTTACGTACGGTTTATACGAATGATATTCGAAACTTTCAATCGTGCTATCAAAGCTAAAGGAGTCTGATAAGTTTAGTATACTCATTTTAATAATCCTATGTTTTTTAAAAACTGTTTGTTTTCCTTCGTTAGTTGTCCTTTAGGTCTTCTTTTCTTGATAGCACAATGAGCACTAACGGCTTTGCTGTTTGAGACCGTACATTTATTAAAGTCTATCATTTTTTCTGAGATGTAAATATATCTGAATCTCTTCGCCACGTAAATTCACTAAATTATCGTTTATATCCAGTATTCTTATTATAAGAGCGTTTAAGCTGTTTTGAGTAACAGGAAAATATATAACATTTTTAGGTGTTTCTATAATCCGGTAACCAGGCGGTACATTTGGCACAAATTCATGAATTATATGACTAGGTTTTCCGTTTATAAATGACCCGCTCACGATGTCACATTCAACTCGTACTATAGTTGTAGACAGAATGGACACGGGAAAAGGGGACTCAGTTAATATATTCGCCTGAACTGTTTCTTCTCCAAAACCAAGTAACTTACCAATCGAATTTGGTTTTTTAAAATAGACGTTTTTGGAACACAATATAGATGTTTTTAGCGTATTATTATTGCATGTCAGTGTAAAGGTGCAACCTTGGAGATGTCTTTTAAGATAATCATCAAGATCTTGAAGTTCATATGACCCTTCAGGAATTTCTACTACTTCGTTATCACCATAATAAAACTTATTATTTCGGTTGTCAATATTAGGTATCGAGTTAAATGTCGACAAGTATAGCAACCCGCATTCATATTCACCATCTAGTTGAAGAGCTGGCGAGTGATTCGTAATCAGGGTAGAGGAGGATCCCGTTATGGACAAAGTGAAAGACATCGTGAGAATGAGAAGCTATTTATTGTTCAGAGATATTTAAACGGTTATTCCAATATTTTTTTAAATATTTTAAACATAAATGTCCGCAATTAACAGTATCGAATTTTTGATAAATATTATAATTGTATGAAATATTATAATTTTTCAAATATTTTATTAATTCTAGCGGCGGTTGAAGATCACCATAACTATTAAAATATTCACAATGATTATTATCTTTGACATAGGCTACCCAGTGAGTCCCTTGGTTTTTAGAACTATCTAAATTTACGATTGCACATTCTACTCTTTTTGGACGGTTTGGCAATTTGTCTCTCATGTAAACACCACGAAAATAAGGAATATCTGTTGAATGTTTTAAAATATCAACATTTGTAAGAGCACGTCTGGGTAGCCTTTTATTTAGTTTTTTAATCGTTTTAAACACAAACCCTTTCCATTTCTATACTGTTTAATGTACAACCCTTTACCTAATGCAATAGATTCCATCATTTTATTATGACGTTCTGATTCGGATAAGCTCTTTTTTGCAGCTTTGTAGTCACCAACAGCTTTAGCGATCCCAGCAGCTCCTCCTGCCAATGACCCTAACGCAGAAAGTCCCGCGAAAATAGGTATTAGTGGCAATATACCTCCAGTTTTAGGAATCGGTATTAATCGAGGAACTCTCATTTTACTCGTATTGTTATTAAGAAATACTTTACTCGCTGCAGCAAAAGCTCGACTGACTGCAGTGCCTTCTTTTTTAGATTTGTTTTTTTTCAATTCGGTACGTATCTTAGAAACAAAATGCTTAAATGATTTTATCCCTGCACCAGCTTTCATTTTAGATTTCATCACTTTGCTAACTATCCAAGACGCAAGTTTTTCTCCTTTTCCAACACCTTTTGACTTCAATCTTTGTTTAGCCATTTTATAGAGTTCAAAATCTGCACGATGTCGGTCTGTTAGGTCAGAATATTTATCGTATGCTATATCGTGTTGCATACACGCGTTGTCCAATTCATTAACTCCTTTATCACCTCTTTGCAATCGCTTATGCAATTTTGTGCCTGGTCCGCAATAATTGTAGCCAGGTAAGTGCAGTTCAAACGGTAAGTGATTAATAATACTGTTTAGAAGTCCTCTTCCTTTCATATCCCAAAAGTTAATGACTTAGCGCGAGAAAGTTTTTAAATATATTTATACAATGGCATTTCTGTCGATCCAGCTGTTTTCGCTATCGTTAAGTCCTAACCACTTAACATACAATTTTTTCCCTCTTTTTTTGATTACCTTTTCGATGAGGTAAACGTCTGGATACTTAGTTTTTTGCAGTTCTTGTTCATAAAATGTACCGAGTATTGAGTTTTTTCGTTGGTCTTCAATATGGTAAGTAACAGGACGAGTGTGATTCACCTTTTTAATAGTAAATAGCTCAGTTGACCAATTAGGCGTATAACCTTTATGAAAGACGCTTTTGTACTTGCTTATACGCACATGATCTCCTACATTAAAAATATTTAATTTAAAACGCCGATTGGATTGTGATTTATCTATGTTTTTCTTTACTTCGGCTTCATTATTAAAATTCACCTCATTTGGGCTAAATTTTGTTGTGCTATGCACAGTTTGATTATAAGATTGAACTATCTCATCGAAAGGTTTTCCAAGCCATTTGTAGTTCCCGATGAAACTGAAATATTTGTAAAGTTTGTTCTTGAGCGTTTTTATTACCCTTTCAACAATAGACGCCTTTTTAACTGAATACGTGGAATAATGATTTATTTTTAAGGATTTCACATAACAATCGAATTGATCATTGTAAAATTCTTTTCCAAAGTCTGTCTGTAAGTTTCTAGGTATTCGTTTGGTCGACTTGATAATTAGTTCAAATGCATTTTTTACTTCTGTTTTAGTTTTAGATTTCGTAGGAATACACCACGTGTACTTTGAAAATGTATCAATAACAACTAAAATGTATTTATATCCCTTATTTACAGTATGTAAATTCTGTAAGTCAATTAAATCTGCTTGCCACAAATCATCAATTCCTTTTAATATAACTGCGCGACGCTTGAAATTTTTTCGGGCCGATCTATGGATTTCATTCACGACTTGTTCTTTTGTCATCTTTGAAATTACTTAAAATATTGTCTATGTCCCTTTTTGTATAAAAGTTTATTTTCAACTGATTTGCAAGCTGATGAATTTGAGAATTTATAGTTTTAAATAAAGAATCTAGATGCTTCTTCTCGTAAGTGTCCTGGACGAGCTGATCGACATATTGCTTATTAGCTGCATCATTGGGTGTCAAAGGATCCGCTACCCCCTTTAATCGCGATGATTGTAGATCGAAATCGCCATCATCAGAACGCAGCAAAGTTTTATTGTTAAGTTCAAAAACTTCACATACACGCAAACGTTTATGAACATGATGACCGAATTTGTCTATGTTCATTTTCACTTCTTATTTTTATGCACTTATGTATCATCAAATTTCCGGCTTCGACTGATGGTAAAAGTAAAATACCAGTTTTATATATCATTGATTAACCAAGCCCGCTTCACGAAGTTCTTCTACAATTGATATTATTTCATTGTCTAATCCTGTGTTACCGGCATCACGGGAAGCAATGAGTAATTTCAATCTTTCAACTAATTCGTTTGGATTATCCCAATAGACATATGAAACATCTCTTTTAACTTTTTTCATTGTTGGTAGTCCTTTGCCGTAAGTACATAAATCTTCGCTTATTGAACGTTGTTTCGATAATTTGAAAAGCGGTTTTATAATGTATAAATATTTCTGACCTTTGTTACTTTTTATTGGTTTATTGGGATCAAAATCTCGTCTATGGACATTCGTTTCTAGTAGCAACATTTTATAATAACGTTTATCGTCTTCAGTTATGATACCTAAATCAGGCAACTTCTTAAATAACAAATCATATAAACCTGGTGTTAAATTGTAAGTACGTCCATTTACTTTGAGTTTTTCGCCACTAACGGAAACTAAACAAGATCCTAACATAAGCTTATCGCGTTCTGTTCGTATGCCAAAAGGAATGTCCAAGTCGGTGTTGTATTGTTTTTGCCATGCAGGGTCTTCGCGAGGAGATGCATATGAACCGGTAGTCTTAAATGAAGTATCATTTGTTGATTCCAAGACATCATTGTTGTCACTTTCACATAACATGTCATCATCACCATCTTGTCTGTTTTCGTCTCTATTTGATACCTCATCATCATTATTTGAAGTCGTTTCGGAAAAATTTCGTACGATTGTTTGATTATTAATACTACTTCTCTTCCCTTCATTAGGACTAAATTTTAATGTTTTTGGCGCCTTTTGCCACTTAAATATGTCTTCATCAAAATCGGTTTCATTAGTGTTATAGTATTTATTGTCGTTACTTTTAACCATTTCATTAAGCGGGTCTGTTATTGGTTTAAAGACTGATTCCAAAATCATATTGTTGTTATTTTTCATATCACGAAGTAGTTTAACCTTCTTTTTGACAGCATCGGCAGACTGAAGTACTTTTTCTTTTAAAGTTTTCTCGGTGTTTATTTTATGATTCATGTCTGATCTCGATGGATTCCCATGATGCAATAAAAGTTTCTTGAAAATGAAACTGGTTAAGTAACACGGTTAATCCAAAACGATAAATGTATCAAATCCCATTCTATAACATCCTGAATTTCTAGCACAGTCCTTGTTTACAACCAAGTAGCTAAAAGGTACGCTCCATATTTTTGCACACATTTCCCGAAACTGTGACCAAGACATATCAGTTCCAACGTGCTCGTCATAAACATGACGTAAATTAACTTCATCTTGTTTAAAAAGGATGATTAAGTTAGCATTGTCCCTTATTAATTGTTTAGGTATTTTACTGTAAGTTTGATTTAAGTAGAAGCTGTCAATATTTTTATGCCTTCCCATTGCAAAGTAATCCCTTATATTATTTTGATTTTCGCATGCAACATCATCAAATATGATAATTGAATTGTTCTCAGCTTCATGCGGGCTTAGTATTTCATCATTTTCGCGATATTTTTGAAATTTAACTGATGGAACCAACATCAATATTTTTTCTAAAAACTGGTACATCGGTTGGAAAAGTGTTTTTGAATATACGTAAATATTTTGAAAGCGTAGTCCTTGTTCATGTAGTAGAAGAGAGACAATTAAATTAGTTTTACCGCAATTAGAAGGACCGCAAATTATACAGCGAATTGTGTCGGGTAAAAGTTCACCGTGACGAAAACTACGATTGTTGCGATCTGAACAAACAACCTCCAACTGCAAGCTCTGAGCTTGTTTTACAAACTTCATATCTGTTCAAGATCAATTCAACCAATGCGCGCGTGTTGCAAGCATGGAATGCTTATTCAAAATGAGCAGAAGAGCAGATGGTTAACGTTAAACCTCGAGTGTGAGCAAATTCTGTTAGGTTGGGTTCCGTTGGGTTTGAGTTGCTGTTGGGCTGATGTATTCGTTGCGTTGATCGAGAGGTGAAACAGAATGCCCAATGCGATTTCAGGTGTAGGTTGAGCGTTATGTTGAACGCAAATGCTGATAGGTTACTGTTAGGTTGGTTACCGTTGGGTTTGGGTTGATTGTAGGTTGTGTGCAATTCATTGTATTATTGGGCTTCTGGATCACCACGAATGAGTGAGGGCGAAATTTTTCGCCCGATCGAATGAATGGTGGTCCAGAATGCCCAATAATATACTACTTACAATGGAATCCTAAATCCGATGTCTTTAATTTTAAAGTGCAAATTTCATCTCATAAATGTACAAAGCGTGTCATTCTTTCTGAGATAGCAAAAATTTACGACCCCCTCGGGTTGTTATCACCGGTTACATTGTTTGCCAAACATTTGATCCAACTGCTGTGGATAGCCAAGGTAGACTGGGACGAGGCCCCACCCATTGACATAACTAATTCGTGGACTTCTTTCGTTAACGAGCTTCCGCTCATATCGCAAATCTCGTTTCCGCGTCACATATTTAAAAATAATAATTTCGAACCAATACAAATACACGGTTTTGCTGACGCTTCCAGTAGGGCTTTCGGAGCATGTGTATATATACGTTATCAGGATCATGATGGTCTTTTTCAAACTCACCTTATTATGGCAAAAACCCGCGTTGCACCACTGCGTGTATGTCTTACCATTCCGCGCCTCGAGCTAATGGCAGCTGTCCTTCTATCTAAACTACTCGAAAAGGTAATACTTACCTATGGTGATCGTGTTCGCCTCGATCAGGTCTACGCTTGGTCTGATGCTTCCATCGTGCTAGCATGGCTGCGCTCCAGTCCGCACGAATGGAAAACGTTCGTTTCGAACCGTGTCAGTGAGGTCGTATCTCGCGTCCCCGCGGACCGCTGGCGCCACGTCCCGTCGGCCGACAACCCCGCCGACGCTGCGTCTCGTGGCCTGCTCCCCGCGGCGCTCGTACAGTACGACGCGTGGTACCATGGGCCCTCATGGCTCCGTCAAGGTCCTGACTCCTGGCCTGTTCAAAACCCGGTAGTGGACACGTGCGAAGAAAGGCGCAACGCGACGGTGTGTTCCAGCGCATCTACGTCGCCGCCTATACAGGATGTTGATTTTATTACGCGATTTTCGTCGCTAGGCAAACTTGTTCGTGTTACAGCACTCATATTTCGATTTTATAATAAATGCAAAAAGACACATCAATCGTTTCCGAAATATATTACTGTGCCAGAATATAACTCTGCATTATTGCGACTTATTAAAATAACCCAGCGATCCGTCTTTAACGAAGACATAACAGATATAGTACAGGGTAAATTACCGTCAACTCGTTTGCGACGTTTAACACCATTTCTGGATAGTACCGATGAGTTATTTAAAGTTGGTGGTCGAATTCACAAATCTTTTTTACCGTTTAAATCTAAACACCAACTAATTTTACCCAAGAAACACCCTTTAACTGACCTTATTATTGACGATGCACATTTGGGAAGCTTACACGCCGGGCCGCAGTCTGTGCGACACATTATTTTACAGCGATACTGGATTTTGTCAAGTCGTGACATCGTTCGTCAACGCATCCATCGCTGCGTGCCGTGCTTCCGCGCGCGACCGGCGCGCAGCCAACCGCGCATGGGACCGCTCCCGGCCGTCCGACTGCGTCCCGCGCGATCTTTTATAAAGACCGCGGTAGATTTTGCCGGTCCATTTTACGTACGCGCGAATAAAGTGCGTAACGCGAAAATTATAAAATGTTATGTTTCAGTTTTTGTATGTATGAGCGTTAAGACCATACATCTCGAATTAGTTTCAGAGCTTTCCACAGAAGCTTTTTTAGCAGCCCTGCGACGCTTCACGTCCCGACGTGGCTTATGCACAGACATTTATTCAGACTGTGGAACAAATTTTATCGGTTGTGACAACTATTTAAAAGAACTCTACGCGTTTCTGCGCAATGACTCGGTGCAAAGTGAGCTTAATCAGCAAACCCTTCAACAGGGGATCACGTGGCATTTTCAACCTCCGTACGCGAGTCATTTCGGTGGGCTTCATGAATCGGGGGTCCGTATTTTTAAGCACCATTTTCATCGCGTGATCGGCACACGCACTCAAACATACGACGAGATGCATACGTTCTTATGTCAGGTCGAAGCAATCTTAAATTCGCGTCCACTCTGCGTTTTAAGTGCGGATTCTTCGGATCCCCTTCCTTTAACACCATCTCACTTCTTAATCGGAGAACCAATGACGGCTTTGCCTGACGTATCTTTAATCGACGAGACGCCAAATCGTCTTACTCGTTGGCGTTGGATTCAACAATCGATCCAACACTTTTGGAAAAGATGGAGTAAGGAATACCTCCACGAGCTCCAACAAAGTAGCAAGTGGCTTCAAGACAGAGGCACTACCCTACGTGAAGGCACTGTTGTTGTAGTATGCGACGACCACTTGCCTCCGCTGCAATGGAAGTTGGCGCGCATCCATGCTCTTCATCCCGGTTCTGACAATGTCACGCGCGTAGTGACTCTTAAAATGGGAAATTCCCTTTATAAACGACCAGTCGTTAAAATATGTCCTCTTCCTTTAGAGTAATTAGAATAGTTGCGAATCTTAGTTTTACTACTTAGTCAAGTTTCACTTATTTTCAATATTAGTTTTAACTTTGGTGCTTTAAAAGCAACTACGTGCTTTTAAGGTGAGCGGCATGTTCCGTACCGGAACAGTATAGAGATGTTTTTGTTAGATTGAATATTATTTTCGTATTTTTATACATAAGGTGACACAATTTGGTTGGTAGCATTCGTTTTATTTCATTCTTATTTGCTGGGTCTGCGATGAATCGTGTAAATCGGAACGCATCCATAATCCTTGGGAAATGGTTCTGGCGCGACACCAGCGCCACCACCGGCGTGTTCTGTACACCACGCCGCCGATGCCGCCCGCTACCAGTTGGCTAAGCGTGGTGCGGCGCGAAAACGGGAAAATTTACGTTGCTCCTGTGTTTGTGATTCCCATCGGTTTTAAGTCCCCTTTCTGAACATTGGATGATAGTGTTTACGTGACCTGTGGACCTATATGTGTGGATTAAATAGACTGGAGATTCTTTGTGGTGTACTTTGCCGACAAACCCCGATTTTCTACCAGGACCCTTGGAGGCGGCGGCTGGATGATTGTAGCGGTGAGTAGCGGGACCCAGTTTATTATCCTACAGTCGATGTGCCGTTTATGTATCTGGCCATCACTCGCTCTAACCGAATATGACACAGGACTCTGGCGATCTAGAATCACCCCTTCGGCCCATTTTTTATTGTACCTGGAGTAGTCCCTGATAAGGACAGAATCGCCGGGCACCAGGTCGCGGACGCGGGCGTCGCTGCGCGCCTCGCTGGCGAGCTGCCGCTCGCGCACACGCTCGGCCGCGTCGGGCCGCAGCAGGTCGAGCCGCCCGCGCAGCCGCCGCCGGAGCAGCGCGACTGGTGCTGTGCTCGGTGTTGCGATAAGTAAATAAAAACCTGCTTAACGCCGTCTCGTCGTCCTCCCCCTCGATGTTAGCCTTTTTGAGGGCCCGCTTTACTGAGCGTATCGCATTCTGTGCGCCGCCGTTGCTCGCCGGATGATATGGTGCAATCAGAGTGTGCTTTACTCGATTTCTTTTTAAATAATTCCCAAACTCTTCTGAAGCGAACGGGGGACCGTTATCTGAAATTATTCTTTTCGGTAGGCCGAAGCGTGCAAACATTTTTCTAAAACTATTTATAACCGAAACTGCGGACGTGCTGTTGACTTTTTCTACCTCTAATCCATTTAGAGTGAGCGTCAATAACTACTAAATAATACTTGTTGTTAAATGGTCCCAGAAAGTCAACATTTAAACGCGACCACGGTTCGGCCGGCCACGGCCACGAGTGCAGCGGCGCGGGCGGCGGCGCGGGCCGCACCGCACGGCATGCCGCACACTCCCGAGCTGTGCGCTCGATGTCTGCATCTAAACTCCCCCACCAAACATAATCGCGGGCAATTTGTTTCATTTTGACGATCCCTGGGTGTCCATCGTGGATTTCCTTCAAAACCACGTTCTGTAAAGATTCTGGTACTATAATTTCATAACCCCATAACAAACAACCTTGATCTATATATATGTTATCCTTACGACGATAATAACTTTTACACATTTCATCGATTGTTTCTAGCCAACCAAACATAACATACCCATATGTTTTACTCAAGATGGGATCCTTTTGCGTTTCTGTTTTAATGTCATTAAAACTAACCGGAAAAGTACCCTGAATAAAATTCAAATAACTGCCTATCTCGTCCTCGCTTTTGCTTCGACCCCCTTTCAAAGTCAAAGGGAGACGAGACAGTGCATCGGCTTGGCAATTGTCGGTCGACCTGATGAACTCGATTGTGAAGTCGTAAGCAGCTAGAATCACCGCGTAGCGTTGCAGTCTACTCGCAGCTGTGACTGGAATGCCTTTGTTTTTACCAAAAATATAACTTAGCGGTTTGTGGTCACTACGAAGTATAAATCGTCTACCGTACAGAAATTGATGATGTTTTGTTACACCGAAAACAATGGCTAAGGCTTCCTTATCCAGCTGCGAATAGTTGCGCTCGGCCGCGTTGAGCGTGCGCAAGGCGCAGCTGACGGGGCGCTCGCCGCGCGGGCCGCGCGGGCCGCGCTGCGTCAGCAGCTGTCCACCGACAGCACCAGCGGCAGCACGGGGTCGTAGTGCGCCAGCACCGGCGCGCTGCTTAACACTTTCTTAATTTTATTAAGCGCTGTATCGCAATCGTTGTTCCATACCCATGTGGAGTCTTTTTTTAACAAATTATACAAAGGCTGTAGTATGTCACTCATGTCGGAGCAGAATTTTGAATTATATTTTTTATAAACTCACTGAAACATGAATACACAGAAAAAAACCAGAAAAATGCCAACCCCGGGAATCGAACCCGGATCCTCGACACTCCGGGTCGTGTGCTTTTCCCCTACACCACGATTGGACATAGAGGAAAGGCCGAATTTTTTCCATGTATTCAAATCTTAGCTTGTTTTTATCACTTTTTGCAGTGACTAGCGCCATCTATGCGATTACTTCGTAAACCGAAAACAACGCACCCTTTCGAAACTTATCAGTTTACCCAGGCTCAACAACGAGATGGCGCACTAAAGCAATCAATTCATGATCTCAGTAGGAGTATCTTTTTGTATTTTTTCTCCCAATTTTATAAAAAATATAATTGATATTCACGGGAAAACCGTAAAAATAAAAAATTGGGAGAAAAAATACAAAAAGATACTCCTACTGAGATCATGCAGAATTTTGAATAAAAAAATTCACTAAACCCATGAAACTTTTAAGCTGTGTGACATTAATGGGTCGAGGTGCTGCGACGATTGCGTTTGTACGAGCCTTGATATGCTCAATGCACCTTTCGATGATGATGTTTAGCTGTTTGCTAAAATGATGTACGCGCGCGTGATTGATACTAGTTTATTAAAACGTGTGAATCGTAACACTGATTGCTTACAACTAACTTAAGTAATAATTATAATGATCCGCGTAACAAAGGTGCCGCGGCGGCGGTGTACGATTACAAAGATCGTACATGCTCCCGACTACGAGATGAATCAAAACAATTCAAACATCTTAAATATTTCATGGACTTAAAACTATCCACTGTTCTCGGTGAACATGACTTTTCGTAGAACTGGTGTAGTCCCCTGGTCTCTTTCTATGTTGATTCCGACGTACTCTGCTGTCGAGATTACGGTGACCATGTTGTTGCCCACTTGTTTGGGAACTGATATAATTTTGTATAACTCGTAACTCGCGCGACTAATGAGTGGTATTTTGATTTCAAATACTAAGTACTGATCGGTCATCTTGGTTCGGATTTTTAATAAATGGTATATGTTCTGTAAGTGTGATTCGATGTCGTTAACAGGAAGTGATAAGTCTTGACTTAGTTGCGTCGATATGATGTTGAGTTCACTCTGAAGCTGTTGCGGACTCATAAGGTGGACGTTGATCTTCCCATGATAGACGCTGGTGACCGCATCTAGTATAGTGTCTTGCACATTTCTTAGGCTTGATAACATATTGTTTACTGATAAAAATGATAGAGTCAGTTGATTAATATATTCGGCGCTATTGATTTCTTGCTGTATTGACGTCATTGACGTGTCTTATTTCTTTATATGTTCATTAAATATGTGAGTCTGATTTTTCGTGCTTTCTTCGGTTCTCTTTAACAAATTGTATTCTGCCTCTACTACGGATGTTTGTTTCTTCCACATAACAGCCAAATGTTTTTCATTCAATTGAATTCTTGTAATGTCTTTCGCATATTGCTCTGCGAATTCGTTGTCTAATACTCCGAACAGACTTCGAGCGATGTTACCTATGCCATTGACAAGGCCGCGTCGGCGGCGCGGTCCCGGCCGATTGGGATGATTCATCAAAACATTGTTGTAGGACTCTAACTCTGTAAAGGCGTGTTGTAACTGGAACATGATAACGTCACAAATTGTTTGATCCTTTATTGAGTTGCAGGCTGTTTCCAAGTATTGGGAATATCTTGTGAAGGCTGATATACCTTTCCAATAGGGCGTTAAGTCATAATATGCGATGACTTTCCACTCGTCTTGAATGAGCTTTAAATCGGCGACCTTATCAAAATATAAACCTTGGTCTTGATTCACAGGTATAATAGTTTGAGTACAGCAGGTCGTTAGCATTGTTAAAAAATAAAAAAATGCTAATATGGATGTGGTTAGGGCACTTCGCTTGCTGGCCCTTTTGTTCGGCTTCGGTACTGATTCGTTACTGTTGTCATTAATAGGTAAAATAGACAACTTTACAATTGGTCGTTTCATGAGCCCATTTTTTGTTTTTAGCGTGACGACTCTGACATAGCCGTCTTTGCCCGGGTGTAGTTCTATGACCCGACCCATACTCCACTTGCCAGGAGGGAGATTCGCGTCATGAATTAATACAACGTCATTGACCTTGATATTGTCTTTTGCTGACGTCCATTTTGATCTTGCTTGTAACTGAGCTAAGTATTCGAGGCGCCATCTCTTCCAGATGTCGTTAAATATTTTTTGTGCGTGATGCCACCTAGTGCGCTCATCCTTTTCGGTATCAACGATCGTCAATGTTGGACCGCTTGCCAAAAAGTGTGAAGGTGTTAAAAAGTTTAAGTCATCTGGGTCCTCTGATATCGCGCACAGGGGCCTTGTGTTTAAGCATGCTTCGAGCTGCGAGAGTAAAGTAGCAAATTCCTCGTAGGTGAGTTTTTGCTCTCCAAGGACCCTCCATAAATGATGTTTAAGACTTTTCACTGCTGCTTCCATCAGCCCTGATGTACTAGGCCATGAAGGAGCCTGGAAATGCCATTCGATGTTCATATCGGTCATTTCTTTGAAAAATTAATCATCTGTGACGTCTTGTAGCTGTATGAATTCTTGTTTTAACATTTTGCTCGCATGGGTAAAGTTGGTGGCGCCGTCTGAATAAACGTGGCGTGGCGCTCCGCGGCGGGCTGCTAATCGTCGCAGGGCTGCCAGGAATGATGATGATTTCAAGTCTGACACCAGCTCGAGGTGTACAGCTTTTGTGGCCATACAAACGAATACAGCGATATAACCTTTGGTGGTTTCAACGCCGCGCCCCTTATTCGTCTTCACGTCGACGTGACCAGTGAAATCAACACCAGTGTTATAGAATGGGCGAGATGGGTTGACTCTTGCTTCCGGCAAATTTCCCATTAATTGATGATGCTTGGTAGGTTTGTGTCTACGGCAGATAATACACGGTAGCAGGCGCTTCTTAATCGCGCGATTTCCTCCAATTATCCAATAGTTCATCCTAGTGTGTGATAGTGTGAGCCTTGCCCCTCCGTGAAACGTCCTTATATGCGCGTCATCGATGAGAAGGTTTGTTAGTAAGCTCTCATGAGGGATTATGATTGGATGCTTCATATCTTCGCTTATGTTCGCGTTGTTTAATCTTCCACCAACTCTAAGCAGACTCTTGTCATCAAGATAAGGGTTTGAGTTAAGAATCTTGCTTCTTGAATCTATTGCTTTATAAATAATTTATTGAATTTATGATTTTTTAAGCTATTTATTTCTGATGAAAAGTGTAACTGCTGTACATGCTTGATTATTTCTGTTTTTGCAGTTAGTGTTTCTTGTATAGTTAGGAAAGTATCTTGCTCTCTTTCCTGCTTGCTTGCTATGCAGTGTCGCACCCACGCTAGCGTGCGCACTATTTTGTTGAATGAACTGTACCGCATAAGAAGTTGCGTAATGATGTGGCTATCTTGTTTATTTTCAGGGTCATTGCTTTGAATCACAAATGCTTGCAATTTTTTCACCTCTTCATTTGTCTTATAGGTCGGTATCTCGGCTTCTTTTTCAGACGTGTATAATGTCAACCATTCTGGGCCGCTCCACCATGAAGGGTGATTTTTTAATTGTGTAGCGGTTACACCCCTGCTGGCACAGTCTGCGGGGTTGTCAGCTGACTTGACATAGCGCCAGCATTCCGGTCCCATAACGTCCTTGACCCTGCTGACTCGATTGGCTACGAACGGCTTCCAGTGGTTGATGTCGCCTTGAATCCATCCCAGTACTGCTGTGGAGTCTGTCCGTCCAAAATTCTTGATTTTATGTCCGGGCAAACTCTGCTGAATCTTGTCCATGAGTCTTGCTAACAGTTCTGCTCCGCATAATTCCAATCGAGGTAGCGAGGTATTTTTTTTCTGGTACACAATTCTTGATTTTGCGGCTACGAGGACGACTTTAGACTTATTCGCGTTATTAATCTTGATATAAATAACGGCGGCGTAAGCCTTCATTGATAAATCGGAGAATCCATGTAATTCAATATCCGACGCTCGTTCTATGCCTAACCATCGGGGGACCTTGATGTCGTTTATGTTGTTGATATCTGTTTTGATTTTAATCCACTCTTTAAGGATTTTTTCGGGTAAGTGATCATCCCATTTACAATTTGATTCCCACACTTGTTGGAATAAAAGCTTCAATTTTGTACTGAGTGGCGTTAGCCAACCCAGGGGGTCGAATATTTTGGAGATATCAGATAATAGCATTTTTTTAGTAATTTTCATCTCTATTGCGGTGTCTATTTTCGATTGAAACGTAAATGCATCTTGCTGTGTGTTCCAACGTAGTCCCAAGGTCTTTGTTGATTCCGGTTGTTTAAATTCAAAACCATCATCTTGATGAGCTTGGGGAGTGTTATCACCTTGGAGTAATGATGGGTGATTTGAAGACCATTTCCTTAAATTGAAGCCACCTGCTTTCAGCAGTTCAATTAAATCTTGCTTTAATTTCGTCGCTTCTTGTATTGTGTACGACCCCTGAAGTAGGTCGTCCATGTAAAACGATTCTTCAATGACCTTGGGCGCTTGGCTGCCTTCATAATTATCCCGTTCATCTTTGGCTAATTGTTTCAAGGTCATCATAGCCAAAAATGGCGCGGCCTTGGTGCCGTATGTGATAGTGGTAAGCTGATAATTTTTGATAGGTTCGTCAGGGCTGTCTCTCTAAATAATCTTTTGTAATGCTTGATCATCTGGGTGTACCCAAATTTGTCTAAACATCTTCTCGATGTCGGCTGTGAAGGCAATGGGGTATTGCCGCCATTTTAAGATTAATGATTGCAGGTCCTGCTGTAGGTTTGGACCTCTCGCCATAACATCATTCAAACTCTTTCCGCTGGATGTTGGTGACGAAGCGTTAAAAACGATTCGTAGCGACGTTGTTGATGATTCTTCACGCTTCACCCCGTGGTGTGATAAATAACAATCGACTGCCCCATTTTTGCTAGCGGGCTTCATTTGCTGCAATTGTCTATATTCATTCATGAATCTCTTGTACTCCATTGAAGTTTCCTCTTGTTTGTTTAGTTTTTGCTCGATTCGTAAGAACTGTGCGATGGCTTTATTTCTTGATTTACCGATGTTTTCTGCAAAGCTTGATTTAAGGGGAAGCTTTACTTCGTATCTCCCGTTTTCTTTGCGATTTGTAGTTTCTTGATAGTACTGAATACTCCCAATTTTTTTCCAATTTGTCAATGTTTATTGTGTTTACTGTTTATTGTGTTGAATCGTTGACTTGTTGATGATACTTTGCCGAACAGAATCCAACCCAAACGTGTTTGCTGCGCGATCGTGGATGTTTCATCTGATCTGCGAATGCCTTTCATAATGATGTTGGCGTATATTTCTGCCCCCAATAAAATATCTACGGGGCGTTGGATGTTGAAATCTGGATCCGCAAGGCTTATATTCGTAAGTTACTGCGAAGTTGGCTTGATAAATGTACGGTTCGGCAAACTTTTGAGAAGATTTTTCATGACAAGGGCGTTTGTGTTAAAAGTGTAACTTTCATCGTTTGATTGGCCCGTAATGACTACTTGGCCTTTACAAGTGTTGTCCTTGATGCCAACCCCTGTTACTACACTGTTATTTTTTTGTCTTCGTAATGATAAGCGTTGCGCTGCTGCTTCGGAGATTAAGGATATTTGAGATCCTTGATCTATAAGCGCTTGGAGGTCATGATAGGTACCATCAAGTGCTTGGACCTTGACCAATGCCGTTGCTAGCAAGATTTGTGGCGGTTCGTTTTGTGTTGTTATTGTAGCGGTATTTACGCTTGGCGGCGTTTGCTTGTTATTTTCCGTCGATATTACCGTCATGCTGACTTTAGGTGTCGAGTTTGATGTTTTAGGAAATGCCGCATGCAATATAGTATTATGATTGCCTCTGCATTCTTGGCAATGCTTTGTTGCAATGCATGGTTTACCATTATGATTGAAAAGGCAATTATTGCATAAATTAAATTTCGCAACTGTTTTCGCTTTGGCAGTAGGCGACATTTCTAGAAATTTTCCGCAATAATATATGCCATGATTTTTGTTGCAGAGAGGGCATTGTCTAAAATTTCTAGCGTTCTTGCTAAAATTTTGTTTTAGATTTCTAGTCGTTCCTGATGACAAAATCTGATTTGATGTGTTTGTTTTCGGTAGCGCTCCATCTTGTTTCTGGCGTGCAGCTTCCATGCTTGTAAACTTGCTCTCCAGGAAGTTTAGGAAATCCTTTATTGTTGGTAAATCTCTCGGTTGCTTGAGAGACTCCAAATGATCATTGTGTGTTTTTGTATCTAATTTTTGCGTCAATAAATACACGAGCAAAGGGTCCCATGTATCTATATCAACGCCTAAGTTTTTAATAGCGTTAAGGCATTCGAGGGTGGAGTCGTGGATGTTCTTGATATGACTAACCGTCGGCTGGTGCATGGCTGGGATACTCAGCATGATATTTATATGTGAATTAAAGATGAGCTTTTTACTATCGTATCTATGTTGTAAAATATCCCAACTCGTCCTGTAGTTATCGGAGGTGACCGGCAGATGCTGAATTAGGCGTTCTGCCTCTCCTTTCACTGTTGTTTTCAGAAATTGCATTTTCTGGCCATCTGACAATGTTGGATTGTTGTGGATTGTGGCGCGGAATAAGTCCTTGAATGACTGCCAATGATGGCAGTTCCCACTAAACTCTGGTGTTTTAATTTGAGGAGTGTGTTTCTCTATGTGTGCAACAGACAATAACTTGCTATTTATGGCTTTCTTGATAGTGTTGTACTTGAGCTCGTGGTTAGTAAATGCCTTTTCATAAACAGAGTTGCTGCCTTCAAGCTCACTGTCTATTTCCCAATGTAAACTATCGATGGCCGCCCAACGCGCTTGTATTGTTTTCAGTATGTCTTCAAATTCCCACTTCTCCGTAATAATTTGGTATGTCAAATGGTGGTTTTGATGGGCCTGCTTGTTCTTCAGGGATTGGTGTATACGAGGTTATCATTGATAGAGTAGATGTGTAGTAATCCCGTATTTTCTCGAAAATACCCTTGATATAGTAATCTGTTTTCTGATATGGATATGTTGATATCTCACGGTCGTTATTTTTCAACTCTGCAAAAAGTTCCTCCAACTTCTTCGTTCTTAACTTGATGTAATCCGGAGTTTTTCTGCTCGAACTATCTTTCTTGAAATTAGTGTTGATTTTCTCAATTTCCTTGAGGATCTCACTTTGGCGGCTGAGAAGAGCATCCATGATGACACCTTTCTTCAATTCGCTGCTGGGTTCCACTCGCTTGAAACTAAAATGTTATGTCGTCAAACTATGATGACGTACGATATTAGCCTTGATGTCCTAGTACCGCTGATCACGCGAACAGGATATTTTGATTTTGATGATGTGTGCACACTGATGATAGTTCCTGTTCACTGGTAGAGCCTTGCTGCTCCTCTTGATAGGTCTTGTTTCGAGTAATCGGTTCCTTTTTTATGACCTTGGGCGCCTTCTCAACTCCGTCGGTGAAACCCGCTTGTGGGAAGCCGACCGAGCCGATTCGAAGTCACTCCAAAAGAACTCCTCACTCACGGTTCGAAGGACCATAAAGATTGTCATTGTCATTGTATGTTGAATTTCATACTATGAATGTTTCATAAATATCAAAAAAAAAAATCAAAATATTTTATTTGGTATCATGCTAAGGGTTACAATATGTATGTCCGGTCCCTCCTGGTAAGTATGACAAATACTTGTGTTAGGAGGTTCCGCTCCTCCCTTCCGGTGTCTATCTATTAATATCTTAATTCTTAATTAGTAAGGTGTGTGTGTGTGTGTGTGTGTGTGTGTGTGTGTGTGTGTGGGTGTGTGTGTGTGTGTGTGTGTGTGCGTGTGTTTGGTTGTTGTGGGTTTGTGAAGGATGAGAAGATTGTTCCTGAATATAGGTATGTACGGGTGTACTTAATCCTTTACCATGCACATGACATAATTCCAACAGCAGAAAAAAATCATAGACGACGTTTGTGCCATGTACTGACTCTGTTCATCGAGACGTACATTGTCCAAAAATTAAGGATTAACAGAAAATACTGTCAATAAATCGATTATTTTCATTGATTCAGAAAATAGTTCCATCTCTTGCCACTAATGCGTAAATGTAGAAGTTCCGTAGTGGGTGAGCCGCTTGATTAAGCTACTCATAGATGGCGCTGAGGAGAGATCTTACAAATAAAAATATGACACAAGGCATTGAAAAATTCGTTAGGTACACCAACGTTAAGTATAGCTTAATTGGTGGAGCGTGGTACGGATTACCGAGGTTGCTGGTTCAAGTCCAGCTGCTTAGCGGATTTTTCTTTGCATTGTCATTGTATGACGAATTGATCGCGCAGATTTTCTTCTAGCTTATCTTTGAAATTGCAAGTCTTAGCCAAATGTTTTAAGCCCTGTAGGTAAATACGAATGCTTTCTCCTTGCGATTGTTTCCTTTGCCGAAAAATATGTCTCTCAGCTATCTCTGATCTCTCTGGCTCTAAATGATTCTTGAGCAAATTGACTAATTCTTCGAATTCTTTGTTCTCCGGGTGGTCAGGTGAGCATAAATCACACAGTAGGTTGTAGCACTCGCCGCCAAGTAAGATTAGCAACGTGGCCACTTTAAGTTCGTCAGCGATGTTGTTTAGTGCAATGAACTGTTTAACGCGACGCACATAACTGTCCCAATTTTGTGATTCCACTAAGAACGGTTCTACTTTCCCGATTGGCATTGTTGCGAACTGCGAGATTTTCGTAGGTAATAATTAATAAATAATAAAATACGGACTGCCCCAATGTTACGTCAGTAAAAGACAAGATATACCAAGCAGACTGTTTATTGACACAAGATGTACAACTACCGACGTAATTACAAGTCTACCCACATAACAGCTACCTTGCACCGGTCTGAGAATAGCAAGGGGATTGAAGCTGTAAATAACCGCATGGATGAGAAACAAGCCTCGTGGACACTACAAATTTCCAATACAAGTTTTCTAAGGCCAAAAGCTACTTACAGATCTCTTGCGGCACACATATATATTTTGGGAATGCTGCTGCGTCGCCACTTCAGCCAATTGCCGACAGAATTCAGGCGGCCACCCTCAGCCTCGCTCGGATGCAAAACGACCATTTTCACCATCATCTTGGAGCCCTAATGTCCGCCAGAAAGCAGCTTGCTTACAGCTTTTTCGGAATTTGGGTGAACATCCCAAGACTCAAGAATAACGCTATGAAAATTCCCCTGAATATGCCATACTTGTATGAACTAAATTAATTTCCTCTTTTTACTCTAGCTATAGTCAGTTTTTGATTCTGAACATATTTGATCAAAGTTTGAATTTTTTTTGAAATAGTATTAGTAACTTATTTCCAGTAAGATTAGTGCACATTACATAAAAAAATTACATGTAACAAACTAAGATCTAATAAATAATTATACAGTATGTCTAAACTAGGTAACATGTGAAACCTGTGTTTTAGACATAAAATAATAATACAAGGACACAAGAAGAATTGGCCAATAAATTAAGAAAAAGTTATTTCAAAACCCCTTAATTCTATTTCCGATTTCCTCTAAATCTAGCGGAAAAAACCCCCACTGACAAACAAAAGTGGGCGTCTGCCCTAAGGCAAGACGCCGCCGTCACTGTAGGTCGTAGACAGAGAAAGATATAGACCGCTGGATACTTCTTACTCACTCACACACAAAAAGGACGGCTTAATACACAATTGAATAATTGTGATGAATATCACGAAAAGAGACAAAGATATCTATTTTCTGTCTCTCATCGTATGGCCTGGTTTTTCAAGGTTGCGCTTCGCAATACTCAAACAAACTTTGACGTTTTACGGAGAGAGCGGAAGCAGTTAATTGATTTTCATGTTTAAAAGTTGAAATTTCGTGATTCACTTGCGCTAAAAAGTGGCCGGTGATAGCTTTTTAGCTTTTACATCTGTGATAGTGGCGCGGTGTAGTGTTACTGGCTGTAAGAGCGATATTAGAAGGAAGGTTACTGGGTTATCTTTTTATTCGTAAGTAGACAATTTATTCTCGTATATTTTGTTACTTCAATGACTAATGTAGTTATATTTTTATGGTTGTTAACTATGTGCGTTACATTTTTGTTAAATTTGTTAGATTTCGGCTACATTTCTGATATTTTTGCTTTATAACCTCAAAGATTAGTGTTGCTAGTTTCTAGAATAAAAAAATACCCCACAGTAGGGTAATTCGTAATATATCAAATAATATGCCTATTTCATTTTTATGAAAATTTCAGATTTCCCGCTGACCCAAACCTTAAAAAAGGGATAGAAGCTACGGGAAAAATCAATTATGTGCCAAATTCTTCATCAAAAATATGAAGTGAGCACTTTGACACAACATTGCTTTGGAAGAATGGGAAAACAACAGTACTGCACTCATTAACTTTTGTAGAGCTTCTTAATGTTATTTATACATTTTCACCTAATATATATTTCACTGAATTATTTAAATAAATAAATAAATAAATACCACGGGACAATTTGACACCAATTGACCTAGTCCCAAACTAGGCAAAGCCTGTACTATGGGTACTAGACAACGGATAAACATACTTATATAGATAAATACATACTTATATACATATTAAACATCCAAGACCCGAGAACAAACATTCATATTCATCATACAAACATCTGCCCCGACTGGGATTTGAACCCGGGACCTCAAGCTTCATAGTCAGGGTCTCTAACCACTAGGCTATTCGGTCGTCAAAGTGTTAAACTTACCTACTTAAATCAATAATACCTATACTTACACATAATACAAGGTAATATTATAGTAAGAGAATTTAGTTCAACATTGAACTTCCGTGAGACTTAATCATAGTGAAGTAAAACTGATCACTCACAACAATACAATTTTAACCGTGATAGTGGCTTGTTGGTGCCCCCAAGTTGGAAGACTGTTAAATACTGCTAGACAAACATAATTTAGTGGTGATATTTGCTGGATCGATTATTAAAATCAGTCAAGGTATGAGTTAATTCGACCTATAATAATTATGGTACTAATGCAGACTGTGGGGTATTTTTTTCATTACTTGGCAACCGTAAATATTGTATGTACTTTATCTGTTGTCCTTTTCGGTGGCACGCTTGCTAGCATTCTTTTGTATCTTTATTCTATGCTGTGGGCCCATCAGGCCCACTGGCTCGGCTGACCCGCAACAAAGCTGCGGGCTTGCTCCGCCGCCCCACCCTTCCCGAAGACGCATTAGCGCTCCCTCTGGATTTTTGAAGAGGTATTCTCCTCGCGGCCCCCGCAGCGGCTCACGTTCCCGACGCCAGTGGGCCGGGGTTACGTGTTGACCGGCACGACCGCAGAAATCGCAGTCATGCCGCTCCGCGATAGCGTCCCTTTCGGGTCGCCCCGCTCCAGCGGCAGGCTTACGCCAGCCGCACCTCACTTCAGCTCACGCGCCCCATAGTCCCGCTCTAAAAAG
The DNA here is from genome assembly GCA_963691665.1 of Clepsis dumicolana. Lineage (NCBI taxonomy): Eukaryota > Metazoa > Arthropoda > Insecta > Lepidoptera > Tortricidae > Clepsis > Clepsis dumicolana. Next base: position 4,244,714 of record OY829534.1, on the reverse strand, counting down.
AGCAGAGCTAGACGCATGCTCGCATCCGTCCCCAAGGCGCTGTGACGTTTAGCGTTCCAAATGTACTAGAGTTTAGAAGAGAGAAATTAAAAGTTATTTAAATTACAATTATTTATTATATAAAAAAAATAAAACCAACTGGGCCGTGGATAATTTAGATCCCATCGAACTGAACACACTGTTAGGGAGACAAATCCTTGATAGGGGCACTTCCCTGCACTGCGTAGGTCTTCAGCAGCAGTTATCCGGATATCCAGTTTCCGGGTGTGAGATGTGGATACGTCCGGAGACGCGACAGGTGATGTCGGCAGATCTGGTGGAGCCAGGAAACAACCCCAGACTAGGTCCTTGGAATTCCCGGAAATTGGCCGTTTCAGAAAATGATCAGTTTTAGTGTAGTGACTGCGACATCGGGATTTTTTTTAATGAATTTGATGAGGATGAATACGTAGGCTGGTTAAGCGAACCCCAAAGCACTAAAATGGTGATCTATGATGTGGCAGTCACTAGCAAAATCGGTTTTATAAAATAAAAAGAAGTGAGAACACAATGATATTTTTTATGAAGATAAATCAAATTAATCAGAATTAATGTTGTACGATGCCTTAGAAAAAAAAACCTTAGAAAAAAAAACGTAAAATAATCCTCTAAAATAATGATAAATAAATAAAATAAAATAAAATGCGTTTATTTCGGACAACAGAAACTAAAGCCTAAAGTTTCATGGCCTAGCACTAAGCAGCAGAAATATGAAGTCGGTGCGGTGCGAGCGGAATATTCTTTGAATGAAGGCGGTTTTACTTTTTTGTTAAAAGATTTTTATTTTACAATTTTACGTTGATTTAACATTTTCAGAATTATCCTCCAAACTCCTAACCGTTAAGGAGTTGTACCTTCCATCATCAGCTCATCAACATGAGATGATGACTACCGGACGCAAATACTTGAATAGCCTTTAAAAATATATGAAACACATGATACGTGCCTATAAAATTTGAGGGTTGCCCTCGATTTCCCTGAGATCCTATTATCAGATCATGATTTGGTGACAGTGGGACCACCTCAGGAGTATACCCTTTCGAATAAAAAAATAATTTTGAAAATCGGTCTACAATTGACGGAGTAATCGATGTACATACATAATAAAAATAAAAAAATCATACAGTGGAACGTAGAACCTCCTCCTTTTTTGAAGTCGGTTAAAAAGCATTCCAACTATGATTATAAATCCAATTAGGTGATTTTAATGAATGATTTAGTACTATTAATAAAAAGCGGAAGCGTAGATTTTTTCATTTTTGCAAAGCGGGTAGATGGATTTCTCTAGAATGTCTCAAATTAATTACATTTTATCTCTTATTATTATGCTTATTATGATTAGACAAATAAAATGTACTGAAATAAGCGCATTAATTTACAGTGAATATGAAATGCATAAATGATTTAATTAAGCAAGAATAACACTAGTGATCTTAATCTAGGTATAAAATGTTCACAACACTCACCCGTTCAGGGGAAATATAGGCACTTAATTTAGAATGTAGAACTGTGCAAATTGGTTAACTATCAATATTAGTTTTTGTAAATTAATAAATTTCGTAGAAATGTTCGCGTATTAGATTTGGTCAATTGACTTTCTGTTGTCAAAGTCGTTCGGCGTGTGTCGGCGCCGTCTCACATTCGATCGCCGGTCCGGCCGCATCGATGCAAGCGCGTGACGTAGTCTTTTGTATTCGCACCGAGTTTTATCTAATAGTAAATGTGAATAGTAATTTATTTTATCTGTTTGTTTGTCGATTTATTTTAAAGGTTGTTTGAATAATATTTGTGTGAGTGTGATGTTGATTTTGATAGAATAGGTATTTATGTATGATGCTTATTTTTGATATTATTATTAAGTTTTAGTTTTAGGGTTTATTATTAAGTTAAATTAGTTAGAACCGTTACAGCGCATCAGGCGCCGCCCCCGGATTTTTGAAGAGGTTTTCTCCTCGCGGCCCCCGAAGCGGCCCACGTTCCCGGCACCAACGGGCCGAGGTTACGTGGTTAGAGGCTCCCCTTTCTAGATTAATTACCCGTCGTTGCCCAGGTTGCACCAGGAACGGGCGTTACCTTTCCGTACCCCATGAGGCCTACGCGTCGGATAGTATGGAAGAGTAACGCCCGATCACTCGGGGAGGTATCCAACGTCGCATCCCAACCTAACCTAACCTTTTTTTTTTTTTTGAACGTGTGGAAAATGCGCCTTATGCATGTGCCGTGTTCGAGGCAACACGGGGGTCTGTGGGGCTCTCCCACATAAGGTGGGCATACCCACTAAAAACCACACGCGTTCCCTACTGGCCATTGTGGCACGCCACGGGATACCCCGAAGGTTGCGACCGCGACGCCCACTGGCCGCCCCGGGATGGGGCCCCTCACTGCGCCCCGAGATGGTGGTAGGGCGCCGCGCCCCAAGATGGTATGGGGCGCTCCTCAGAGACGACACCGTGGCCGGAGCAGGTGTGGGGGTCCTCGCCCTCCCCTGCTGATGCCGCCTGTGTTTTTATAGAGGTTCACTTCTCGTGGCTCCCGTCTTAAAAAAGACAGCAGCCCGCGGTCCCGGTTTCACTACCGGGGTTACGCGCAGGACGCAGGTTCGCACGCCATCGAGTCCCAACTCTGTAAGCAGAGTGGCACCTGTAGTAAAACACGCTATGCCAGATCAACACTATTTATTGAAACATGAAGGTAGACATACATTTTCCGTACCGCCGCCCGACCGCATCCGCGACAATAAACGATCTGGGTTCAGACGCGAGACCCACTACTCGGACTGGTTTTCTAATTTGCTCGTCTACAAGAACTACCTTTTGCCCTGGCACTAAAGGTGGTAGCTGTTTAGCTGATCTGTCATAGATGATTTTGCTTTTTTTCTCTTTGTTGGAGCAATCTCTGGTAGTTTTGTTTGTTGTCGACCTCTTTGTGCAACAGATCCCTTTTCATTGGCAACCTTCGTGTTTAAATTCCTTCCCATTAACATTCGTGCTGGGGAGTCCAGTCCGTCCCTTGGTGCAGCTCTGTAGTTCAACAGACTCCAATAAAAATCTTCCCCCGATTCTGTACACTTTTTAAGAAGATTCCTGGCAGTCTGCACAGTCAGTTCGCTTTTGCCATTTGACTGTGCAAAATGAGGCGAAGACGTCACGTGACATATCTCCCACTCTCGCATGAATTTTGTAAACTCTCGTGAGCTGTACGCCGGTCCGTTATCCGTAACTAATTCCATGGGAATACCGTGGCAAGAGAATTGTTCTTTCATAAACTTAATAACAGAATTACTACTAATAGTACCAATTTGTCCGACTTCAACATAACTAGAAAAATAGTCTACTAAAATGATACAGTACTTTTTCCGGTATTCGAACAAATCACTCGCCAGCTTGAGCCATGGCAGGGAGGGCACGGCGTGCGGCAGCAGCGGCTCGCGGCGCGGCGCCGGCGCATGCTGCGCACACGCCGCCCACTCACGCACCCGCCGCTCCACGTCGCCGCTCAGCCCTGGCCAAAACATAACTTCGCGCGCGCGCCGCTTGCACCTATCTATTCCTAAGTGGCCTTCGTGAACTCTGTTTAACATATTCTCGCGTAAGCTAAACGGAATAAAAACACAGTCATTTTTAAAAATAATACCGTTCAAATAATGCAACGACTCGCGGTATGGCCAGAATACGCGAAAGCGTTCTTTTACTTCCCACCTATTTTTTGACCAGCCGTCTTGCACATATTTTATTATTAACTGGCAATCTTCGTCAGCTGCAGTTTGTTCTCTAATTACGTCTAATTTTTTTGTCACTAACCTGCGTGTTCGCAATCAAAAAACATGTTTGTAGCTCGATTTCGTCAGTGACCCGATCATGCATGCGTTCTGTCAAGGGAGCCCGTGACAGCGTGTCGGCTATGTACATAAACTTACCAGGAGTATATTCGACTCGGAAATCGTAACCTTGCATTCTTATCATCATATGTTGCAAACGCGCTGGCACGGACGCCAAAGGTTTTGTAAACAAGGCTTCTAATGGCTTATGATCGGTCTGCACAGTGACGTCATTGCGGCCATAAATATATTGTTTGAACCTCCCGACCGCAAAAACAAATTGCCAGCATCTCCTTTTCGATCTGCGCGTACCGCGTCTGCGCGTCGGTTAACGTGAGCGACGCGAACTCCACGGGGTGGCCGCCCTGCAGCAGCACCGCGCCCAGCGCCTGCGCGCTCGCGTCCACCGACAGCACGACCGGTACTCCATAGACACACCACATACAGCATACTAGCCCGCGTCCCGTCCGACGACCTCAACCCTTTCGGGTCGCGCCGCCCCGGCATTAGGCTTGCGCCGTCCGCCCAATGAGGCTCACCCTTGCCTACGCCTCGGTTAGTAGGGAACTGTAACGACCGATCACTCGGGGAGGTTTCTAACGTCGCATCCCAACCTAACCTAACCTTTTTTTTTTTTTTTTACGTGTGGAAAATGCGCCTTATGCATGTCCCATGGTCTATGGGGCTCTCCCACAGAGTGCGGGCATACCCATTAAAAACCACATGTGGCGGACAGCCGTTAATTTAATGTAATTTAAGAAATACCTATTTAATGTTAGAATATTTACTTCAAGTCTGATCAAATAAACGAATTAATAAATAGTAGAAAATAAGTTAGCTATAAGTTAATCTGTAAATAAACCAATAGGAATGCGTACATTTAAACCAATCACAGCGCCCCACGGATGACTCTGAATGGAAGGGGAAACGAGATCGGGCGCTGTGATTGGCCGAACGACACGCTCGACCTCGCACCACTGCACACGATGTGCGCCCCTGCTGCGGGGGGATAAAAACGGGCGAGTCGAGTCCAAACGATGTAGTCAGACAGAGCTGCGTTGCTCAAGTGGGTAGACGAGTATCGTCAATTTGCTCCCTACCCACCGCGCTCGGACCACCACCGCTGCCTCCGCCGCGCCGTCCGTACCCACTGACCGAGTCCGAACCCGGCTTCCCACCAGCGGGTCTCACCGGGCCAGGACGAGGAAAGTGGAGAAAGGCGGCGTGCGCCGAATGGTCGCGCGCAACGCAGCGCGGTAGCTCCGCCCCGAGATCGCCCTGCCCCTTAGTAGCTTAGTAGCGAAGGCGGCTGGCAGACTCAAACAGCCCTTCTCAGGGCTCCCCATGCCGCGACACCACCACCAAGATGCTGACGCCGGACCCCACGAGGTTGTCCCTGCGAGGAAGCTTCCAGCCTCCGAACAGGACATCGCTGCCGTGAAGCGGGCCTTCACCATGCTGCGGACCGCCAGGGACGGCACTTTAATCAGCAACGCTGAGGGGGAGCTTACCATCAGTTCCCCCCACACGCTCTCCGCGCCCGCCGGTCCCATCCCGGGCACATCGAGTGCGCCAGCCGCGCCCGCCCCTGAACCGCCGAAATCGTCGCCGCGCAGGCAGCCGCCACCAACGTTCGCGAAGGTGGCGGCTTCGCCCGCTGCACCGTCACCCCCGCTGCTCCGGACGCCGCCCAACCCGCGCGCCGCCCAGCCGCGCTCGCCCGCCGCGCCTACCAAGGCCGCGCCCGCGCACCGCCCCGCGACGCGCTCGCCACCCGCGACACGCGTGCCGCCACCCGCGCCGCATGCGACCCGCTCGCCGCCCGCGCCCCGCGCACCACCCGCGCCCCGCGCGCAAACCGCGCGCCGCGCGACAGCCGCGCCGCGCGCACCGCCTGCGCTGCCCACACCCCTAGCGCGCCGCTCGCCGCCCGCTCAACGCAAGCGCGCCTCGCCCGCGCTCCGCGTTCCGCCGCCCACCCGCGCGACGTTTGCGCCTCGCGCAGCGACCGCGCCCGCGACCCCCGCCGCGCCTCCTGCATCTCGCGCGCCGCCTGCAACACCAGCAACCACGGCTACGCACCAAGCGACGCTGACCGACCCGCCGCCGCCCCGCGTCGCACCTACCACCTCGAAGCGGCGCGAACCCGACTCGCCGTCCGCCGGGCCGCGCCCGTCCATGCCGCGACTGGACCTGTCGCCCATGAACTCTGCAACACCCGGAGTGACGATGGATAGCATCGGTAGCGACTACGAAGCCGACGCGCCATCGCCGCCGCCTCCGCCTCAGACACCGACACCACCTTCGCCACCGCCACCCACCGCCACGCCGCCAGCGCACCCCGCCCCCTTCGCCGCCGCGAAAGGAAAGCGGTACCCGCCGCTGACCGTCGACGAGCTGCCGGACTGGCCGAAGCACTTCCGCTGCCTGCGGGAGAAACTCGGCCACCCGCCGTACGCCGTGCCCCACGGAAAGGGGCTCATTTTTACCCCGAGGGGGGAGGACGAGTACCGCGTGGTGCAGCGGTACCTGTCCGACCTCCAAGGGGTAAAATGGCACTGTTACGGCCTACCTGAGGAGCGCGTCCTTAAGGTGGCCATACGCGGACTTCCGGGCAACACGGCGCCCGAAGACATCATGGACGACCTGCGGGAGAGGGGCTTCCTCCCGACCTACGCGAGACCCATCAAGGCGCGCTCGGGAAGATCCGGCTGCCTCTTCTTCGCACAGTTGGAGAGGACACCCGACACCATCCCGGCCATCTACCACGTCACGGACCTCCTTGGCATGTGCGGTGTCATAGTTGAGGCGTGGCGGGGTAGAAAGGGGCCCGCGCAGTGCCACCGGTGCCAGACCTTCAGGCACTCGTCGGTAAACTGCCACCGCCCTCAAGCCTGCGTCCGCTGCGGCGACGAGCACGCCACCAAGGACTGCCCGCGTCCCCTCGAAGACCCACCGACGTGTCCCAACTGCCGTGGACCCCATCCGGCAAACAGCACGACGTGCCCGGTCTTCAAGCGGGAAGCAAAGAACAGGAAGGCAGGCGTCGCGCCGCGCACCCACGCCGGCACCGCCCTGCCCGGCGCGACCTCTACGATGGTGGAACGGGGCCACGCGCCCAACTCCCTCATGGGGGCGAGCAACGACGGGAGGCGCCCGCCCACCAGAAGGTGAAAACGCGGGGGGAGGAAGAAGGCCTCCGCCCCGGAGCCGCGAGAGCCCCGGCCGACGGCAACGGCCGAGCACGCCGCCACGACACCGCCGGAAATCGGCCCGCGCGCCACGGTCGCCGCCCCCGCAAGGGGGACGGAGGCGAAGCCGCGCCCGGAAGCCGACGACGGCAGAGCGGAGATCATCGAGGAGCTCATCCTGGTCCTGCAGAAGCTGCTCGCCGCCATCCAAGCCGGACAGAGCCCTGTCCCGGTCATCCTCAAAAGACTGGCCAGTCTGTACTCAGAAAGGCCAGTCTAATGAGGAAGGCCGTTGGAGCGCCGACGATCACCGCCATCGATCCAGGATACCCACCACGGACCGACCATTCCTCACCGCGGGCTGACGATCGCCATCCGGGCCTCGGCCCGGCGGGCTCGATCTCGCCTGCGGTTCGAGACGATCACCGGACTTGACACCGGACACGACACCGCACCAGCGCAGCTACCCAGCCCCGCCACCACCATCGACCCGGCCATCTTAGTAGCCGGCGACTGACGCCGCTGCAGGGGGCCGAAGCCCCGATCAGCATCACCGCCCCCCCCTTCGGGGGGCGCGGCGATTCATCCAGAGTCAGCAAACGATGTAGTCAGCGGCCAGCCAGCGAAGCGACAACATCGAACGAAGAGCTCCAGATCCCGGACTTCGACTCGAACCTGCGAATTCGACGGCCCCTGCAAACCGAACGGATCTGATTGAGCTTCACGAATTTTGTAATCGACGAACCGATCTGGGCAATATACCCATTCGAAGAAATACAGTCCACTCACGAGAACGTTGCGTTTTCTTCCCTCCCCACCCCGTGAGAGAGAGAGCGCTGCGGAGAGCTGTCGGAGTGTGAACCCGAGGCTGTCGGACGACACATTCTCGACACCACACGAGTTCCCTATTCACCATATGTGAGCCGCCACGGGGTCCCAGAGGTTTCAACCGCGACGCCCACTTGTTGCCCCGGGATGGGGCTCCTATCAGCGCCCCTTTCGGGGCGCCGCGCCACAGAAATGTGGGGCGCACCTCTTGACGACACTGTGGCCGGAGCAGTTTGGGAGTCCTCGCCCTCACCGCCAGTGCCGTTTGGTTTTTATAGAGGTTTTCCTTCCTCAACCTCATAGAGCTCCCATGTCCCCGTGTTCCGCTTTGAGAAAAACGTTAACGTGGACATGTTCACTCAGGGGGTTTGCTTCTAGAACCGAGGTCCCTTTCACAAACCCCCGCCCGCACAAATACTTCAGGGGGTTGCTCTCCAGAGTGGGGTCATCGGCCCTCTGCCTACCCACTCCTTCGAACGGACCCTCTTTGTGTACAAGTCTCTAACTACTCCACCACCAGACTAATGTGACTGCCTTTTTTTTTGCTTTACGTGTGGGAAATGCTTAAACCTTATGCGTTTCCCATGGTCGGGACACCATGGGGGCTGTGGGGCTCTCCCGGGCGGGCATACCCACTAAAAGCCACACGGCCCCTCTTCGCCATGTTGCGGACGTACCGGGAACACGGGCGCATCGGAGACGCCCACAAGCTATCCCGGGGTGGGATCCTATCTGCGACACCGTGGCCAGAGCAGGTTTGGGAGTTCCCGCCCTCCCCTGCTGGTACCGCTTCACCGCCACCAGTCTAAGTTTATTACACCGCCACCATTACCTGACACGCCCGCCTTGCTCCATTTCAGCTGTACTTCCTGCTATTGCCGAGAGCACGCCGTGGGACGCCAGGGGGTTACTCTCCAGAATGGGGTCATCGGCCCTCTGCCTACCCACTCTTTCGAATAGACCCTCTTTGTGGCATGTCCTATCTACTTGCCTACGTACCAGTTAGCTACCGCCACCGCCGTTACCTGACACGCCCGCCTTGCTCCATTTCAGCTGTACTTCCCTGCTATTGCCGAGAGCACGCCGTGGGACGCCAGGGGGTTACTCTCCAGAATGGGGTCATCGGCCCTCTGCCTACCCACTCTTTCGAATAGACCCTCTTTGTGACATGTCCTATCTACTTGCCTAATGGTGTTCATCAAATTATTTACTTTCGGGTGAGTACCGCTTGTGCTTCGGCCTTCCTCATGGAATAGTGCCGATGGCACTTCGGCATCCTTCGCCCTTGGAATTAAGTTAATTTAGGCGAGTACTGCTTGCGCTTCGGCATCCTTCACTACGTGAGTACCGCTTGCAACATACAATGACAATGGAAAGAAAAATCCGTTAAGCAGCTGGACTTGAATCAGCAACCTCGGTAATCCGTACCACGCTCCACCAATTAAGCTATACTTAAAGTTGGTGTACCTAACGAATTTTTCAATGCATTGTGTCATGCTTTTTTTATTTTTATTTGGAAGATCTCTCCTCAGCGCCATCTATGAGTAGCTTAATCAAGCGGCTCACCCACTACGGAACTTCTACAGTTACGCATTAGTGGCAAGATGTACCTTACCCAGTGGTATATCTCAATAAACCAAGAACTGATCCTGGTCACAGGTACAAACTGTAACAGAGACCTATTCCAAGTTAATTTAACCAGGTTATAACTCATTACTGGTCAATGGAGGTTTCCGTACTTTGCTCAACTTAAATGAATATCCTTCAATAACTATGGATTGAAATAAATACTCATAATAAGAAGAGTATAAATTGAATTGACCAAATTAGATTGTGATCGTCTAGAAAGATTAGGACTCCCTACGTTGTGTAATTTTTTGTTTTAGTAATCCCAAAATTCTTTAAGATGTGGTATGTCTGGATTAAAACAAGGTGTAAGTTTTTAGAGGTATTCATTTATTCAAACTAAAGACTTATAATTAAACACAACTAATGTCACACAGTATAATAAAATTAAAACATAACTAGTATAACACAGTATAATAAAAATAAATAATGTAAGTGTACTGATTTCTGTAGTAAGTGAGTAGAATAGTAGGTAGGGTCTGGGAATGGGAATGATGATACCGGGGCCATCATTGGCCCCGGGCAAGGCTCCAACCACTAATGGAGGTGACACCAGTCACCAACATTACCCCCTCCTTGCTACCTTCACACACCAGCAGAAAAATAATAATAGTTTAGGTTAAATTTAGAGCGCTAACCACGGCGCTAAGTCAACTCAAATAAAGAGACTGGCTAGGAGGAATGAGTAAACCCAATTCCAAGATAGATTTAGTAATTAGATGGAAATACATCCGATCCAACCAATGCTCGTTCATTCTGCGGCGTCACCGTGCATAAAACACAGGTAAAGTTGGGTAATCAGTTGGAATGCCTAAGCATAACCAATGGATTACAAAATATTCGGTATAACCAAGCTGCAAGCAGACAAGGTAGTGTGGGGTCTCATTAGAACGTAAGGAGAGCGGAATCCACCAGTCTTTTCATTATGCTTTCTCTTCCCACTGAGTGGGCCTCATGGAATAGACATAACTACATCGAAAGGCGATTCGGCAGGTATCCAAAGGTTCATAACAAGAAATAATTAGATAAAGGTAGCATGTAAACATACTACCGAATTGTAGAGTGTGGTGTGTAGGCACTGAGTATTAAACACAGGTTAACAGCACACGAAAAGCATCTGGTAAAACCGGATGAAAGGTTCAAGTTGCAATAACTTGAACAATTCAATATTTATAGTAACATTGTAAATCAGGCACTCACAAGGAATGGTAGGATTATGATAGACAAATATTTGTCTTGAGTTAAATGAAACACCTTAAGTAGAATTCATTTATTCAGATAATCAACACCATCGCAGGAGCTTCCCAAATCCTACAATGCAATAGTCTCAGATATATTGGTCCAATAAATCTGAGTCATAACATGTTTTGTAACACAAGAGGACATTGGACTCTATTTTGTTCTACCAATAATCCTGGATCAATGGTATACCAAAACAGAATTTTAGATTTGAGTGATTGCGACACTAAGATAATCCAGAGGAAATATCAAAGTCTAGACCTTCAGTTAACACTGACTTGAAGTAGCATATGAATATGTCTTTTACACAGACTTACTGGTGGCAGGTCCGCCTAACCCAGTTTAAGTGTAAGATCCATGTTTCATACTTAACCAGTCATTAATAACCGAATTACATACAGGCAAGATAGCTCTTGACAGGCAATCAAAAGATTGTCGTTCAACAGACATAATGAATGATATGTTATAAATTCAACATAACTATTGTAAGAACTTCACTCACTTAGCCATGAAGAATAGATAACACGATGCTGGCTAGGCCTTCACTCAGGGGAAAACCTATAGTAAAACACAGTTCGATTATGATCATTCCTGGACCATACATCCAGACACTTCGAACCATAAATGTATTATTATAAGATTAAGGCAGCTCTGCATTACACCTCATTTCTACAACATAATGGCGTCCATAGTCTTATTAGACCTTTAGACATTACTTTATAGAAACTACTTCTCACAGATACCTCGCTCTGAATTTCCATGGAACGCTATACAGCTAATCCCTTCAGAACTACACAACAAATATTGTATGGAGTTTGTGTACTGATAATATATTGTGTGAATAGTGTGAATGTATAAAAATACATAAATGCATATAGCTAATAGTTTAGTTGCATGTCGCAGGCATATTTTGTATAAATAACACAAATGTATTGTTCGAACGGGTGATGTCATTCTCATAATGGAATCTATTCTGTTAAAATAGATCTAATTTTGCTTACAAAATTATAGAGATTCATTTTCTGAGAAAAACCACCAATCCATTCATACAATAACACAAATTAATATCTTAACAGAAAATAAAACATTCGCAGTGCAAACCACACAAAGTAAAATATAAATTCCCTAACTTTTCCCTACAAATTGTCCTACTCCCTAGCATTGTATAGTCAGAATTAGAAAGAACCTTAGCCTCCATACTACGTTATGCTTACTATACACTACTCATTACATATTTTACTACAACACAATGAAAAATGAGGCAAAGACTCAATTGAAGTCCGACATACACCCTAACCACAGAAAAGCATGCTTACATACCTTTTATTTACCAAGATTAGGTAAATATATATAAAAATCCAACCTACATACAAGAACACACTACCTATCACACTAAGACACAACACAAATTGCCCATAATTTCACTAAAAACACCCCTAGCTAGAATCACTCCCTATCGCGAACTAAAATTTAGTCTAAAACCCATAAACTAGACTACCCTCTAAAATATTACCTACCTAGCTAAACTTCTAATACGCGTAATTCAAACCGTCACGGATCTGACTACGGAGTTTGAATCGCCATAGATAAAACCCAGCACTTCCATTTGTATTAAAAACAAATGAAAACCTTCATGCAGTGAGCAAATCCAGGAATTCTAGTTAAATACTAGATTTATCCAGTAACAACTAAATCCAGGATAAATATGCTAAAATAACAATGAAATCCTGCTGAAAACCAGCAACACTTTCAGTAGCACAGTATTATTGTATAATTAACTGCAATAAACCAAGGAAACACAGGATTGCTCACTAAAAGAAGTTTCTGGCTTTACCTGAAGGCACTCACAAGGAAGGGCGTTCCGACGACTCGACTCTTCCAAAGCTGATCCGAACCCGACTGAAGACTGAGTAAAACTGTCCCGAAGCTCACCTGGAGCCTAATATTTATAGCTTTTTTCCCGAAGGATCGCAAACATTACCTTATATGGTCATGTCCAAGGAAGCGTTACAACCGAAAAAGCCTCCACGCCCATATTTGGTCATCCATAAGGAATCGTTCGAACGCGAGATCGCGAGATTACCTAATATGGTAACATATAAGGCACTCTTCGCTTGGACCCTTCGCCCCACCACTTTAGTGATGTTACGATATCAATTCTGAAATATTTTCAAGAAGTGTAGTTTAAATATATTAAACACCTCCAACAGGTTACACAATGGCCTTCTCAATCCTTTTGTCAAAATAAATACTTTGTCAAAATTTGAGCTACAACTGTGTAGTATTTTAGTCATAATTTCAAATAAAGCATAAAACAGCAATTAGAATATCTTCTAGATCTTTGAAAATAGCGAACATTTTCCCAACCCTAGCATCCCAACTTTCTTGCAAAACCGTCTCCTAATTGGGGAATTACAACAGCTGAAACATGATTGGCTAATGCTCTAAAACCAAGCCAAATATATAAGGGTCTGATTGGTAGTTTGCAGGACATCAATTATCAGGTCCGAAATTTATTAGAAGTAAATCAAAGGCACATTATTCGAATTTAAATTTTCCACAATGGAATTCAAATAGAGAATTTTATTATAATTTGAGATGAAAATTATTAATCAAATCGACTCTGTCATTTTTAGGCTCACAGAAATCATTGACTCAAACAGTCTAGTTTGACTTTAATGAGTGAAATGTTACTTGACGTCTGATCGGTATTTGCTATTAAATATTGATTTACCATAAATGTGTGTATTATAGTAGATAACACAATTAACAATCACAAGTGCTACTTCAGCATGTGACCTCCTCAATGCTTCAGCAAACATGCCTCAAAATACAGGTAAACCTCACTCTAAGTTGAATGATTTCGTATGTTTATTTCATAAAATAAAAGTGTATCTTTTAACGAACTACACGTGATGTTACAAAACGATGATCTTTAATGATGTGTTAAACCTAATTTATGTTTCAGGTAAAACTCAAGAATTTATGAACCAAAAGCATTTTTAATCCTATGTTGGGTTTCATGCTATTACTGAAAACGCTGAAAATATATCATGAAACGCCAATTTTTTACTCTTAGTCATGTCCACCTAAATCCCAGGTAAGAGTATAATAGAAATTTCATATCTTAACTTAAACCTCATACTGTTATTTTCATAATATTTTTGTGTTCATATTAGCCATCCTTATAACTTTAACTACAGCTAATTCATATAACCCAATGAGATAAGGTATACTAAATTATAGTACTTGTAGTGCACAAAGAACAGATTTATAATAACAGTACTAATCCATGTTTTATTATACAAGTTATTAAGACCGCTAAATTGGTCTAATATGGAGAATTCACCTCGATGACTTGGTTAAAATCCATAGGATCTAGAAGACTAATTATTGTATAAATATAGTGTATTAGGGTGTAGGGATAAGGCTTATAAAGATTTTGACTATAAACACACAATACTGTATAATATTAGATGACATAACAATTTCAGTCTCCGGAGCAAAATATCCCATACAATAAATTACTTATATTGAATCATTTAACTAATAGATCCGAAATGAACTAACTAATTCTATTTTAGAACCGATATTAGGAACAGATGTAAGCATAAGCGCTTAGATCTAGCTTGTATTTAAAATGAGAATGAAACATTCAAAATTATGTTGGATTAACTCGGTAAAAATTCCTGTTACAGAGAAACTTTTAAACTACGCCATGGATGTTGAACTATTTGGTACCAAAATTGCCTGTGCCGCTTAAATGAACAGAAAATAAAAGAAATGCTTTATTGGACACGGATTCAATGGACTTTTCAGCTGATGGAGGACATCATAAGAAGAATCCTATAAATTGAACATTTTTATAACTATTTTACATTAGTTAGACCTGCTTTTGCTAGAAGTTCACAGTAATAGTATCGCCTGTTGTAGAATTAATTGCTTATGCTTATAAAACAACAAAAGGAGAATAAATAAACCTCATATATTATACCCTGTTTTATTGATTTTTCTATTACAACGCCATCTATTATCGAGTAGCTAATTTCCTAATTTTAAACCAATAACCTGAAGCTTTTAGTTCGTCAACTCACTCTAGGTGTCGCTTAAGTATCCAATTACCTCCTACATGGTGACATCTATTGTTGAGTAGGGAAACTCTTTACCCAATCAACACAGCTGTATGATAAACTGAAAACTCTTTCTAATTAAGGGACTAACTTCACTACTCGTCCAGAGATGTCACTAGTTTCTATGCATAAAATGATTGATTAGTTTAATCTTGGGATTATTTATTAAATTGACAAAAGATGTGATTTGGAATAGAATGTATGCTTTTATTAAAGTCAATTAATATTATTTAGAATCGAAAATTTTATTCTCATATCTATTCTTATAAAATATAGCCAATTAAGGCAATATTATAGTAGGTCTGGTACAAAGAGATGGAACTATTTTCTGAATCAATGAAAATAATCGATTTATTGATTTATTGATTTACCGCTTGCACTTCAGCATCCTTCGCCGTTATGCGAGATATTAAGTTACAGAAAGTACCATTGTGGTTGCAATTCGACCGTCGCTGCATCATTATTCAGTGATCTGCGCAACGGCACCA
The DNA here is from genome assembly GCA_963691665.1 of Clepsis dumicolana. Taxonomy (NCBI): domain Eukaryota; kingdom Metazoa; phylum Arthropoda; class Insecta; order Lepidoptera; family Tortricidae; genus Clepsis; species Clepsis dumicolana. Next base: position 4,229,356 of record OY829534.1, on the reverse strand, counting down.
CGACGTCTGAACGGAGCTGAAAGTATGGGTCAGTCCCATACTTTCAGCTCCGATTGGGATGTCTATAGTGATAGTCGTAGTAGAGTCTGTATAATTATACTTATCTTACATGTAATAAAGTAAGTCAGGCATTTTTATATATAATACGTAATTACATTATAAATATTCTTAAAAGTTGTATCATTAACCAATTTAATAACATTATTAGATATTATTCATTAGTCGTCATTTGACACAGAATCTTCGGAAGTCAAGTCCTCTTCGTTGTCAGTCTCTTTACCCACTTTAAAAGTAACCCACCGTTTAAGATGATCAGCTGGGTAAATACTTTTGTATTTACGTTTTGAATAGCCATCAATGCTCGATACCTCGTACCTATCATTTCCTAGCACGGCCGAGATTTTAAAGGGGCCTCTAAACTTTTGATGCAGTTTCTTGCTTTTTCCGTCAGCTGGAAAGTGATGGTTTGGTATCATGACCAGCTCTCTCTCATTAAAAAACATTGTAGGAGCTCTTTTCTGATCAAATTTTGTTTTCATGTACAACTGTTTTTTTTTTGTATTTGCTATAACAGTTTTTCGGATATCCTCTATATTTGACGACAGATTTTTTCCGTTTTTTTTTTTTTTTTTTTTTTTAACTCAAAATAAGAAAATAAAAGTACAAAAACTTGGACATAAACTTCTGCCAAACTGCATAGCAGTTTGTTGGCAGAAAGTGGAGAGCTCTCACACACCATACTGCTATATATATTACCATCTTAATTACTAAACCGGCGACGGCCGGTTCATTTCGTCTAGAGTATTAAGTATTGGACCTTCGGCTTGCTTGACACTTCTATGAAGACTTTTTCCGAAGGCGTTTTACCTGTTGTTTTATTTAGAGTATTATTTAGACTCAGTTGGAGCCTACCTACTTTTGTATCCCAATCGCGTTCGTCTTGATCGTGGTTTAAAGTGGCTAGAATGGTACGATTATAACGTTCTATTTGACCATTTGCACGTGGTGTTGCGACAGCGTTCAGCACGTGCTTGGAACCAATAGATTGAATAAATTGTTTAAATGAAGATGACGTAAAACTAGTTCCACGATCGGAAATAATTACCTTTGGAATGCCTATAATATCAAAGATGTCTTGAAGTATCTTGATAGTGGTTTTGGTTTTAAGATTTTTCACGGCTCTGACAAAGATGAATTTAGTAAAACCATCAATTACTCCTAATATATACGTGTTTCCTTGTCGGCTTCTAACGAAAGGGCCGAGATGGTCCATATGGAGCGTATGAAACGGAGTGTCCCCTTTTGGTTTAGGATGCAAGTACCCAGATGGTTTGGTAGTAGAGCTTTTATTGTAAGCACAAGTTATGCACGCCGAGACATATTTCCTAACAAACCTATTCATTTTAGGGAACCAATAGTCATGTTTCATTTTATCAATTGTTTTGTCAAATGAAAAGTGTCCCGATTCATCATGGCAGAGTTGACAAATCCGCCATCTGGCTCCATTCGGAACTACCCATTTAAGCTGCTTGCCTACACGTCTATAGATTTTACCGTCACGTAAGGCATAGTTGCTTGTTATGTCTTGTATTGTCTTGTCATCGCTCTCCAGAATAGTCTTTATATGTTTAACCTTGGGGTCAGTCATTTGTACTATGGGGAACGAAACAAGTGGTGTGCAATAATGTACCAGTTTTTTATAACTATAAACACCTTTAATGTTCGTGCCACAATTATTTCTTAATTACTACTTAATTGTCTATCACTATTGGTACTTAATCTAGCACGTAAGCACATACAAGCGTCTAAGCACTGCAAGCACTGAGATATAGAACTTGTAATAGTGTTTTTAGTGTAAGCCGGGGTATTGCGGGAGTAAATTAAGCGGTGCAAAATGCGCATGCATTCGCCGTCGCGATCGGATTAGCACTGGCGGCCAGGCGGCGCGGGCGCCTGAGCGCGGCGGCTAACGGGGCTTGCAGAGATGGTGCATTCACTTGTAAAAGCAAGTAGCTGCGTTTTCCTGTGCATTATTTTATGTTTATTAATAAATAAATTACTGAAAATGTAAACATGTGGGGACGCCACAGTACTGTCAGCAGCCAGTCACTCGTGGTACTAATGTTAAGAATGTCGTATTCATGTATGTCAGTCAAACGATCATGGTCCTTATTTGCGATCGGGTTTCTGCTGAGAGCATCCACATGTTGCATGTTTGTGCCGGGTCGATATTCAATTACAAAATTATATTCCTGTAAAAGCAGCCACCATCTCGCGATCCGAGGAATTAAATCCCTCTTGGTTAACGTTGTTCGAAGAGCGTTACAGTCTGTAAACACCTTAAAAGGTATGCCTATAAGGTAGGTTCCAAATTTTTTTAGGGAGTTAACCACGGCAAGCGTCTCAAGCTCGTAAGAATGTAAGAATTCTTCGTCTTTTGTGGTCTGCTTACTGAAGTAGGCAACTGGCCTAAAAGGAGACTTATCGTCTGCTTTTTGAAACAGTATTCCGCCTATCCCAAGCTTACTAGCGTCACAATGTACTTCTGTAATATAAGTGGGATCGTAAAGAGCTAATAGTGGCCGTTCAGTTAACTTTGATTTTATTGTTTGAAAAGCGGTTTCTTGCTCATTTCCCCAGACCCAAGGAGTGTTTGATCTAGTTAACTTGGTAAGTGGTTTAGCCTCTGTCGCAAAACCAGGAATAAACCGACGAAAGAAGCTAGCCAAACCTACAAACTAACGGACTTGGTGAACATTAGAAGGCTTGGGAAATAACGATACTGCCTCGATTTTTCTTTGCCCTGGTCGCAAACCTTTATCGGAAACTTCATAACTTCATATGGATGATGCAAATTATCTGAAATAAATTTTATATTATTATTATTATTATTATAACCGAGATACTCCAAGGTATTTTGGTAAAAAGAACATTTCTTTAGATTCAGAGTCAAGTTAGCTACACGTAATGATTCTAGTATCTTTTTTAACTTCTCTAGCCCTTCCTCTACTGTAGTAGCAGGTGATAAAATATCGTCCATATATGGTATTGCCAAATCATACCTATCCTTTCCTAGTGCTTTATTTATCATATGCTAGAAGACTGCTGGAGCATTGACTAGGCGAAATGGGACTCGAGTATATTCATAATGGCTATCGGGGGTGACAAATGCTGTTAAGTGCCGAGACTCATTTGCTATCGGTATCTGATAATAGCCAGATTTCAGATCTAAAGAGGTAAAGTACTTTTTACCATTTAAGTGTTCAAGTTGATCATCAATTACCGGCATCGGAAAGGAATCTTTAACGGTTTTTTTATTTAAAGCACGGTAGTCAACGCAAAGTCTAAATTCGTTATCTTTTTTATTAACTAACACTATAGGGCTAGCATAACAAGAACTTGATTCGGTAATGATGTTTTGATCTAAAAGCTCATTTACCAGTTTGCGTACCACTATTCTTTCACTATAAGCTAATGGATAGGGCTTGTATGCTACAGGCGAGTTGTCACTTAATTTTATATGCATTTCTGCTATAGTGGTCGTACCCAACTCTGACAAGTCAAACGCAAAACATGTTCTATAGTCGTTAAGTAGTTCTAACAGTTTATTTTTTTGAGCGTCAGTCACGTGAGGTCCTATGTTCAACTTTATCTATGGTAATGGGGGACAGCGTTTGTTCTGTAAGTGGAACGTTAGTATTAGCAACGGACGTCTGAACCATATTTACCTTCAATTCATTTTGAGAGTCTGCAAGTCGAGCATTCTCGGTGAGGGGAATCAATCGAGCACGAGCTAAAAGTTTATCCTTCTTTAAGGTCATGTCTTGACCAGAAAAATTAATAGCCAATATCTGACCACTACCCTGGGTAATACAATAAACACCTTGTAGAACAATAACTTCTTGCCCCACTTTAAAAGACGTATTACCCGGTATGTATATATATATATATATATCCAGAGAAGTCATGATTGCAATAAGCATCTATTGCACATATACCGTTGAATGATACATAATTTTTGACAAAAATGTCTGTCTTGTTTGAGTCGAACGATTCCGAGTACAGGATAAGCGCAGTACTGGTTTTATGTACAATAACATCGGACATCTCAGTTAAATTATGACCCACTAATATATCTGTATTTAAGAATTGGTCATTTACAATATAAGCATCTATGGTGATGTTGACAAAGTCTATATCTATTACTATCCTAACACGCCCTAATGGCTGTGTGGTACCAAACGCAAATCCTTTGATTATTGGAAGTTTCTCAGTGCAAATGGGTAAATGTAATTCATCGACAATGCTCTTCTTAATCAGCGTACATTCGCTTCCGAAATCAACGTACGCAACTCTTTCGAGCCAATTTAATTTTACTTTTTTCGTATAAATATTAATCGATTCGCCCTGTGACGTTATTCTCTGCACCTTATTTGTGTCAGTAGTGGGTTTAACAGGCTGTTCAGCATTATTCGGATTTAAGCCCTGTTCGCGTTTACAGTGTTCTGCAATATGACCTATTCTGCTACATTTTGTGCATTTCTGTAATTTTTTGTACACTTTGGAACCGTATGACCTAATTTAGAACTGAAATTCCGTTAATGTTAGTAGGTCGAGTTATTTTCGTACCACTCTTAACGTCGTTCGTGAATTTATGGTCGTGAAGTTGACCGCCCCATTTTGATTGCCCGCATGTCACATATCTAAATCGTTAGTTCATCGTTAGTTCACGTTTGTTCAGTAGGTTAAATCGTTAGGATCTGATTCCAACATTTAAAAAAAAAACCAAAATGGGCCGGCCAACTTCACAGTAACCTCCCCAAACGAGATTTTTCGTTTTTCATCATGCAAACGGGTAGGTTATCGTTAGTTCACGTAGGTTCAGCTAGAAATATCGTAAGGACCCGACTCTTGATTTTTTTATGATTTTTTAAAATGGGAAGGCTATCTTCACGGAACCCGCCCAAAATTACTTTTTGCACATTTCGTTACTTATATCGACAGATTATCGTTAGTTCACGTTTGTTCAGTAGGTGAAATCGTTAGGATCCGATTCCAACATTTTTTTTTTTAAAACAAAATGGGGCGGCCAACTTCACGGTAACCTCCCCAAACGAGATTTTTCATTTTTCATCATGCACATGGGTAGGTTATCGTTAGTTCACGTAGATTCAGCTTGAAATATCGTTAGGACCCGACTCTTGATTTTTCTATGATTTTTTTAAAATGGGCAGGCGCTACCTTCCCACAACCCGCCCAAAGTGATTTTTTGTACATTTCATTACTTATATCGACAGATTATCGTTACTTCACGTTTGCTCAGTAGGTGAAATCGTTAGGATCCTATTCCAACATTTTTTTTTAAACCTCTTACTTGTATAGCTACCACCATCTTACTCGCTAATCCTGCCGCTAAGCAGCAGTGCTTGCACTATTGTGTTCCAGTGTGGAGAGTACCTAAGACAGCCGGTGTAATTACGGGCACAAGAGGCATTTCATCTTAGCTCTCTAAGTTGGCAACGCATCTGCAAACCCCCGGGGTTGCGGGTATCTATGGGCAGTGGTGATCATTTACCATCAGGTGACCCACTTGCTCGTTTGCCTTCCTTGTCGTATAAAAAAACCGGGCAAGAGCGTGTCGGACACGCCCAGGATAGGGTTCTTAAGTATTTACGAAAAAGTCCTAGCATAGATACCTAACACCTATTCGAAACCATTGTTAGCAGAGCCCTACTCCAAAGCAAACTGTACGCAGTGTGGGGTCAATTTATATCGGTTACTAACATAGACACACATAATTAACTATTACTCCCAAACTTGTAAAGCCTGCTTATCTCTGATAGTTTTCCTTTTAAATTCACTATATGTGCTACTGCTCTGATTTTTGTCACATTCCCAAATATAACAGTTTCTCTGGTAGAGAAGGGGGGGGGGGGGGACGACACACTGAACTCCAGAAAAAATGAGCACTTCAAAGCTAAATATTTCGCAAACGAATAACTTTATCGAAAAATGATCTTTGAACACCCCTAATATTTTTGAAAGACCTATTCAACAATATCCCACACTATGGGGGTGGACGAGAAAAAAAAAACATCCCCACTTTACGTGTAGGGGAGGTACCCCAGAAAAAATTTTTTTTCAACATTACACCTTTCTAGTACCTATAGGCTCTGAGCTATGCCGCGGACAGACAAACAGACAGACAGACAGACAGACGGACATAATGAAACTATAAGGGTTCCTTTTTGCCATTTTGGCTTCGGAACCCTAAAAAGGCCAAGTGCGAGTCGACTCGCGCACCAAGAGATCTGTACAATTTTTTAGGTTTGTACTTAAATAGTTCGCCTACCGCCTACCACGGGAATCGAGTTAAGATTTTTTTTTCCCGCTTTTCCCTAGTGCTTAAGTTGTCCAGTGTTAGCAGAGCCTGCTCCTAAGCAAAATGTACGCAGTGTGGGGTCAATTCATATCGGTCTGTGACATATACAGACGGACATTAGAATTTAAGATCAGATTTTTCTGAGTGGTTGTACAACCTTTATACCAAATTTCAAGTTTCTAGTACAACTAGAAGTATCCTTTAGGTTTTCGCAGTACGGCAATTACCTAGTATGGAAATGAATTTTTTAATGACTGTATACTTAGGTATTTTGATTGCGTTGTCTTAGAAGTTTGATTTTTTCACAGCTTCAACTTGAGTACCTATTCAGTAGGTATTAATTTCAGCATGCTACCTCCACGCGTTTCAGAGAAAAAGGGTATACTGACAGACAGACAAACGGACAACAAAGTGACCCTATAAATATATATTTATATATACCTATATATTTAAATACCTACAAATTTGTACGGAACCCTCAGTGCGCGAATCCGACTAGCACTGTTTGGGTGGTTATGTTATTTTATTAAGTAGGTATGTAGTATGGTTATAAAAAAAAATGTGACCGTTATAATTTATTACTTAATATGTTTACTGACGAAAATAAATTTTAATGTCTAATAAATGATTTGAATTCTCACTCTCACTTGCGTTTCGAAGGTAGGGGGGGGGGTGTTATCACTAGCCAAGAAGCATGTGATGACTCTACTGTAGGGCTAGTGTAATCGTTTTGTGCTTTTGGCGCTTACTTTTCGAAAAAGTAAATCGAGAGAACTTCCAACGATACGTTTGATATTCACCGTGACGATAGTATGCGCTCGAATGTTTTACACTCACGCGACCGTTACGTTTTGCGTGAACGTAATGAATCGTAACGAATTTTATTTTGTATTATTGTGAACCTTATGTTGAGTATGTTAAAGTTGAATTTGGTTTAGCAGTATCAGACAGTATAAACAGCGCCTCCTGGTGGCGCGTATTCGTAACGAATCCGCGAGTAAATTTAACCGCAGCAAAAGTGTTGGCGAAACGTGACGACAGCGTAAAACGATGTTTCGTGAGTGTGATCTCGATTTTTTACATTCGTAATAGTTAGGTAACGTGAACGCTAAAGTAAAGTTATCACTTGCTTTCGGACTAGTGACAGTGAAGTGACTGTGCGGTACTCGCAAAAAATTGTGGATCTGTCATTGTGATACGACTAAAATTACTGGAAGAGCTTTCTTTGGATGGAGGATGCTCATGGCAGCTCAAACTCGAGATGAGCACACTTATCTCCGCAGGAAGAGAAAGGCTTTCCGGAGATTGTTAAGTCCTGTTGATGATCTCGGAGACATGGAGTTCATCAACAGGTACAGGTTGACTAAGGAAGCCTTTTTCTTGCTGTGCGATGAGCTGGAGCAATTCACGAGTTTGAGGTCAACTCGGCAAGTGACTCTGGAGGAAAAGGTTTGTGTTTTACACCTACCTATTTACTTAAATTTTTAAATTTTTTTTTGGATTCCCATTGACCACTTTTAGACTTTAATTTCAAGTTCGTATTGATTTAATATCTATATATATGATAATAATATGGTATGTAAGTTAGATGACAATACAAATACAGACAACAATAAGTATAGACGGCAAAAAGCTTGTTTTAAAAATGTTTTTTTTATGGTTAGGATATTATAGGCCTTATTAACTTGCTATGTATATGTATAATGTTCGGGTCAAACCTTCCAAGTCAAATTTGACCCACTTCCAATGGTCGGATTGACTTGAAATTTGGTATGGACATGTTAGTTGGATGACAATACAAGTACAGACTACAAAAAGCACAGTCTGCGACAAAAGCTTGTTTTAGAAATGAAAATTTTGTGGTTGGTTTGTTTACATAAGACTAATACAAATAATAATTATTTTAAGGTCCTCGTTACTTTATTTTTTTATGCCTGTGGCGACTACCAGCGCCCTGTCGGTGTTGCAAAACACATAAGCCAGAAAATGTGCAGTGTGTACATAGAAGAGGTGTCGCAGGCATTAATAAGTGAACCCATGTGCAGCCGGTATATAAGCTTTCCACAGACGCGGTTAGCTAGGCAAGCTATAAGCAATGAGTAAGTTACATTTACATATGTACATATCCTAGCCGGGTTGAACTGTGCCAATGCCAAGGGGCCCAGTACTGGACTTTTTTTTTTACCAATATGGTGTGACTATGGCACCTATATTAAATGACTTTATAATATAGAATACATTAAAATAAGCTGGTTTGTAAATAACCAAATCTTTTTGTTTCCTGTGTTTTAATCCTTTTTATGTGGTTTTTTTTTCTATGTTTGAGTGAGAAACCCTGTCTAATTTTTTATGATTATAAGCATAAGATTGATTTTTGCCTGGCCCGTAGTAAAGGTTTTTCTACTGGCTATCTATACAAAAGTACTATATAATCTTGTTCGTTATCAATTAAAGTATTTTTCATTTCCAGATTCTACACAAAGCATGGAATCCCAGGTGTGATAGGATGTATAGATGGCACACATTTTAGGATTTTCACACCAGAAAGCTCGGAAGAACATTTGTACTATTCCAGAAAGCATTACCATTCCCTGAATGTACAGATGGTATGTATGCTTTTTTTCACTTCTTACGCTCTTAAAGTTTAGATTTTGCTGGGTGTGTAGGCTAATAAAAGCTCTGTCGAAATAAGACAATAAGGCAATCAGGCCAGTATCAGCCACGCAGGCAAGCACACCACAGCTAAAAATTCCAGAAAAATAATTCGTTGTTTGGGAGAAACAAATCAAAATGGTGTTGTAGAGCGCCATTTCTTTCTGTTTCGTTTTTTTATCCCGTTCTGGTTTTTCGCTTTTATCTATTATTTATACTTACATACTCACTCAGGTACCTATTGTATTTTTTTAGGTTTGCGATAGCAACTGCAAAATTTTAAACGTTAATGCGAAATTCGGCGGCAGAAATCACGACGCTTTCATTTGGGAGAATAGCCTGGCCAGCGCCTACATGCAACACCTTCACGAGCAAGGGGAAATTGCTTGGCTTTTAGGTTTGTGTCGTTACATTATCGTCATTTACGTGAAGCTTGAGGTCCCGGGTTCAAATCCCGGTCGGGGAAGATGTTTCTATGATGAATACGAATGTTTGTTCTTGGGTTTTGGATGTTTAATATGTATATAAGTATGTATTTATCTGTATAAGTATGTTTATCCGTTGTCTAGTACCCATAGTACAGGCTTTGCCTAGTTTGGGACTAGGTCAATTGGTGTCAAATTGTCCCATAAAAATAAAAATAAATCCTTTATCCACTACGAAAACTGTTATATGTAAACCTGCATAGGTAATTAAGTATTAATACGGTGTAACACTTCCTTGTTTAACATTTCAGCTGATTCTGGTTATCCGCAACGGCCATGGCTTATGACGCCCTTTGGTGAAGTAAATTCAGGCTCTCGCGAAGAGCATTACAATACATTACACACCAAAACAAGGGTTCTTATAGAGAATACTTTTGGCCGGTTAAAAAACCGTTGGCGTTGCTTAAGTAAAGACCGTGTGCTCCACTACAAGCCTGCGAAGTGCGCACGTATAATACAAGCCTGCTGTGTGTTGTACAATTTCGCACTTCAACATAAAGTTCCTGAGGATTACGTCGGTAATAATCTTGATTTGAAAAATAAACAAATGTATAATTGTAGTTTATGCAACTGTTACATAATAGGATCACACCAGTGTTTTAAGGGGTTCCCCTGAGCCAGACGCTGAAATGGCTGCATTTTTCAACTTTTTAGAGCCACACCTTTTTTATAATCATCATCATCAGCCTATTTACGTCTCACTGCTGGGCACAGGCCTTTATTTATTCATATTTTTTTAATTTTAAAATAAGCAGGTAACTTAATTATTCGATGCGAATTCTGAACGATTTTTTTTTTGCGATAAGACGCGTTATTTGTGATAACACTGTGTAACATGAAGTTAGACCGATATTTCATAGATGTAGCCACTAAAACGACGTTGTTTAGTAGAAGTGAGGGGGGGGGGGGGGGGGGTGAGGAAGGCGCGAAACGTTCAAGGACATCCTCTCAGGGATGCCTCTTAAGGCCTAATTTTATTATGTAGAGTTGCATGCACACATGTTATAAGTATTCTTAAGATGGGTTTAGAGAAGGCGTAATCAGCCTGTCACGAATTTGGCTGTTTTTTTTTTATCATAGACAAACACATTGAGCCCCGATTTCATATAGTTTTTTAGGGTTCCGTACCTCAAAAGGAAAAAACGGAACCCTTATAGGATCACTTTGTTGTCCGTCTGTCTGTCTGTCAGTCTGTCAAGACCCTTTTTCTCTGGAACGCGTGGAGGTAGCATGCTGAAATTAATATCAAATACTCAAGCCTGCGGTCCCTTGAAGCTGTTAAAGCTTTTAACCGCTCTCAACCTTCTAAGTCAACGCAATCAAAAGATATGGTCATCAAAAAAGCTATTTCCATAGAAATTGTCGATTTCCAAAAACCTAAAGGGTACTTCCAGTTGTCCTAGAAACTTGAAATTTGGTATGAAGGTAGCTCTTATAGCACAACAATTTTTTATGTCTGTCTGTAGATTTCGCAGACCAATATAAGTTGACCCCACACTGCGTACATTTTGCTTAGGAGCAGGGCTCGGCTTACACTGGACTTCTTAAAACACTGGGGAAAAGCGTTAAAATCTTTCTACGGAACCCTCGTGCGCGAGTCCGACTCGCACTTGGCCGATTTTTTTTTTTTAATTGACTCCTATTTTGAAATTGTATATTGGTCTTTGAAGACGAAAATTTACTGTAGTAAATGAAAGTCATTACTTACCTACAGTTTCTGAACTCACGATATGTGTGTAGTTAACTAAGTACAACCTGCTTAGTTAACACTGTTTCATAATTTTCAGATCAAACTGAACCTGCACTGGAGGAAGTAGACACTGTAAGAGAGACTACGGCCACCGACGATTTGCTCAGAGGCAGAGCATATCGGAACGTGCTGGTGGCGAGACTGCAACATTATACCTAGTACCTACCTAATCGTTTTCATGACACACAAGTACTTATCGCCAAGTATCGCCTAATTAGCTGAAGAATTATTGGGTACGGGCGGATAGGCCTTGTTGAGTTGTTGTTTTCTAAACTGCGTTGATAACATCGTGAAAAAAATTGGCGATATTGCATATTTAATCTTATTCCTTTAGATATCTATTGATCAAGGGGGATGTACCGAAAAATCTAACCCCCTCTTTTTATATTTTATTTTTTATAAAATAGGCCAAAATAAGGATACAAGTTTCTCATTTTTTTATTTAAATGCGTATTTTTTTTATATTAATTAAAAATGTTAGCTACGCCAATGACGTCACAATGAGGGGGTTTGATCAAGATAACAGATTTTTTCTCTTGAATGCACCCCAATGCACGTTTTTGCAATATCTCACTGGCAACACTTACACATATCATGTCACCACATGATACCGATATTTGTTGTTGACAAAATTGACAAATATACGTGTTTCGTGCCTGATTGCATAAACTTTCACAGAAATATACGTGCAGAAGATACAGGAATACTTATTATAAAACCCAAACCAGAAGTATCGCCTTTGAAATTCTTGTCTATATAAATAACACGTTAAGCGAAAACGTCGGACCCCTTTTTACGAATACTTCGCGCACGGAGGATCACTCTAAGCGATCACTAGTGTATCTTAATGTTCCTATATTTTTGTACAATAAAGCATTTAATTCATATATGGTGGATTTGAAATTTCGATTCAGATATCGTAAACAAATTATCGTGTTTGAATAAAACGTCAAAGCGACATAAGAAAAGCCGTCAGATAAAAATTCAAATAGTCCGAAACCGTAGTATGACATTCAATGTCGTGAATTTCAGTTACCTTTTTAACTAAATTTATACATTGAAATGATTTGATTAATTTAATTATATTTAAATATCAAACCAGCTTTTGCTTCGTAAGTGTTTATTTATTTTATTTTGTAACAAAGCTATGGCTTAAAGTTACGTTAGAATAAGAATAAACACCACAGCTGTAATTAGGACTCCCAGCAGACCGGCCACAGGTTACGTACAAAATATTACGAGCTCGTGTCTTCGATGTATGTCTTCGTCACAACCACAGACCTAATAGCAAGTGGACCGGTGATACCTACAGAATTAGCGTGCATACCTACTAAAATTGGGCACGTAACATGGCTGCTTTTCCTAGGGTTGAGACTGTTAAACGTATACAGATATCGATATCGATAAAATCTACGCTATAGAAGTTTATGCAACTGTCACGTTACGAGTGTTTTAAGGCCTAATTATCTAGAGTAGCATACATTACTTTAATCTACAAACATATTATAAGTACTCTAAGACACGTTCAGAAGCAGAAGGCATTATCATATCCATACCTGTCACGAATTTGACTGTTGTTTTTATCATAGATAAGTAAACATACCGAGCTGACGTTTCGTTTCGACTATTTTTTTATTGTAAATTATGTTGGTTTTTGCAGATATTTCATATTTTCTACGGTTTTTGAACGCATTATAGAGGAGTTATGACATGTGTGTATATGGGTTTGCAGATGCGTTGCCAACCTAGAGAGCTAAGATGGAATTCCCCTTGTGCCCGTAATTACACCGGCTATCTTACTCTCCACACCGGGACACAACAGTGCAAGCACTGCTACTTCGCACAAAAGTGAAAATAAATAATATTTGTCTTAGGCATCTCCAAAGTTTTTATTCATTTCTAATTGTTTCTGAAAGATACTTTGTCACAACACTCACAACATCTTTTTCCGTGATAGCGAAACCTCAAATCTATAATCATTTTGATTACAGACATTACCTTACCCTCACACTTGATGTACAAGGCAACACAGGTGACAGGCACGAGTAGACTGAAAAAGAAGAATATTAAATATGTATAAGTTTATCTCTAGCCTACTCAAGGGACATTTTTTCCAAATCTCAAATCTGGTTCAGGCTGTGCGTTGTGTGTCAGTCAGTAAGTCACGGTTTTATTTTATATGTTTAGATCTAACAATTACCTGAATTGCTCCGTCACGTCATCAATCTCGTCACATTAAGAGTTCTGTTGAAGCATTATGACATGTCGAAGTGCATCGAGCAGACAAACCATGCCTTGTGTCGTGGGTTTATATTTTCAATTCCAATCCTTTTCTTTTTGTCAGTTTCATTCACAGGAAATCTGACGAAAAAAAAATTCAAACAATGTTTAGAATTCCATCGATACCTATGTCGATACTTAGCACCGCATAAGCTAATATGCCAAAATCATGCAAATGATTTCTAAATTATATTTTTAATAAACTCACCGAAACATGAATACACAGAAAAAAACCAGAAAAATACCAACCCCGGGAATCGAACCCGGAACCTCGACACTCCGGGTCGCGCGCCCACCCTTACACCAGAATTGGTATTGCAAATCCACCATATATGAATTAAATGCTTTATTGTACAAAAATATAGGAACATTAAGATACACTAGTGATCGCTTAGAGTGATCCTCCGTGCGCGAAGTATTCGTAAAAAGGGGTCCGACGTTTTCGCTTAACGTGTTATTTATATAGACAAGAATTTCAAAGGCGATACTTCTGGTTTGGGTTTTATAATAAGTATTCCTGTATCTTCTGCACGTATATTTCTGTGAAAGTTTATGCAATCAGGCACGAAACACGTATATTTGTCAATTTTGTCAACAACAAATATCGGTATCATGTGGTGACATGATATGTGTAAGTGTTGCCAGTGAGATATTGCAAAAACGTGCATTGGGGTGCATTCAAGAGAAAAAATCTGTTATCTTGATCAAACCCCCTCATTGTGACGTCATTGGCGTAGCTAACATTTTTAATTAATATAAAAAAAAATACGCATTTAAATAAAAAAATGAGAAACTTGTATCCTTATTTTGGCCTATTTTATAAAAAATAAAATATAAAAAGAGGGGGTTAGATTTTTCGGTACATCCCCCTTGATCAATAGATATCTAAAGGAATAAGATTAAATATGCAGTATCGCCAATTTTTTTCACGATGTTATCAACGCAGTTTAGAAAACAACAACTCAACAAGGCCTATCCGCCCGTGTAATAATATCATTAGAAAAAAATAAAATCTGATGATTGGAAATTGTTAAGAAAACCTATTCCTCGAAATGGTTTTTGAATTAGCATAGGTTGTCAAAAACTGGTACATCCCCATTGCGATGTGCATAGAATACAAATACAGAATGGCTACTAATGCCAGGTGGAACGACATGGCCTTATATGGCTCAACTATATGAGTGAGAGAGATAAAGTATATTTTTATACGCATAGAAAATTATAATCCTAGTAGGATGTGGTATCAATTAACGTCAAAGTCAATCCACAATATAACTCTGCGATGAATTGACTACAGTAGAAATCTAGTTTGTTAATGGCAATACTGATTTCAAACAACACGTTTTGAACTTTTGATTGGGTGAAACAAGGTCATCGTTCATCCACCATTATAATACCTCTCATATTTCGTTTACCTGCTTTTTTTTACCGTACAACGGCAAAACCTACTAAACACTGGCAAAATTGTCCTCCAATGGACAGAGCGATTTTTTTTAAACAACAACTTTTGATTATTATTTTCCCCTTTTTACTACTATCATTATTATTTATAATTAAAGAAATGTCCCGAGTGACACAAAAAAGTATTACAACATTACAACGTGATTTTTCTGGGTTGTCCATTAATATCTTATGCAGAGTCATCGTGGGTATGTGGTGGGTCGATTCTATTATATTACTGACATTGGCACAAGCCCTAGAGACCGCCATTAACGAAGGAAGAAGAAGAAAACAATAAATATTCTTTGGTATATTTTGTTGTTTTATTTATATAAAATCGACATGAACTTAACAAATAACACATTATTAGCTAATTCCAATACTAAATTTGAAATTGCAAATTTAACTATTACTTAAATATTAGCGGTAAAAATGTTTACTCAAACCGCAAAAAAAAAGTTCGTAATCATTTTGTGTGTCTATACCACGCTATGGTGTCTTCTAAATAATGTACAGGCTCCTAAATTTACGTAGAAACGAGCAACCTCTATTGTCCATTAATGAAATTACTTACACAGCTTGCTTACTATCCGATTCTGCTTTCTTGCCATAACCAAATTATAACAGTGAAAATACTCAAATATGTTATTATATTAAAGTAAACATTAAATCTTAATAATTAAACATTTTAGTCGAAGATTCAGTAATTTTCTCAAGCAATTTGCGAAGAATAGGTGACATTTTAATAGTAACATTTGCTTACCTAGGCTTACCGTATCGTATCTGTATCTGTCATAGAGCTGCTCTGTGGTATCTGTCATTGCTTTTCTCTACGGTTAAATACAAAATGTCGGCAAAGTCTAAAGCAATTTTTTTTACAGTTTTTTTCAACCTCGACATTGGCAGAATCATCAAAACTTTGATGGGGCCACATTTCCCTAAAAATTGAATTGAATTACAGTTTTTTTCCAACTTTGCCGCTGTCCTATCTTCGATTAGTAGTGAATATTTAAAGTATTTAAGTGATTCCTTCGTTAACACGTTCGCTGGTGGTAAAGCGGCTATAGCCGTTATAACAATCGAAATTCTATTGTGTCACCATACTCGGAAACAATAAGGGCTACGTTAATGAACTTTTGAAAGTGTACTTATGTGTCTTTTATTAACCGCTGCATAATATTTCTGTAGTTAAAATAGGACAAAACAAGTTTCATTTCTCTGGATAGTGTTGATGCTATTTCAAATACAGCTCAAATATTGTACCTATTTATGTTTTCTTGATTTTTTGTGCCATGGACTTGGTTTTACTTCACTTGTCCAAATATTGTGTAAGTAGATATGCATAAAAGGAAAGTTTTTTGGTTAGAATTATTGTCAAAGTATTTATTTTAACATAAAACTGCCGTGAGACTCAATCATAGCAAAATAAACAGATCACTCGCGTATAAAAGTCGAGAGTGTTGTAATTAAGTGTTTTTATTGTGTTTTAGTGCACTTTGGTCATGTGTAGTCACGTATAGGGAATGGTCTGACATACTCTTGGCCAAATTTATTTTCAAATTGAATATAACATAAACATTTTGAGTTGTTAAATAAAACGAGCTCAAAACTTTTTATTTGCTTTCCTTTATTTATCATGTCCCTTTAAGCGTGGAGAGAACTAAGTAGGATAGGTACCCAGTAATCCATTGAAAAAAGTAAAAAGTGTAACATTAGATAATACGGGTTTTTATAATAAAATTGCTCTAGTGACTCTTACTTAAATTTCTTTTCATAAAGGTAATTGGCACTAAAGTTGAATCTGTTATTTCCAGTATTGCACATGTATGAATATTTTTTTGGACATGTGCACTATTTAAAATAACAGATTCTATTTTATAGGCATAATATTCATAATCCATGCGTACCTATGTATAGGTAAGTATGTGTGTAATTACGCACACATGCATGAGTACCTTTGTGTAGGTAAGTATGTGTGTAAGCACGCACACATGCATATTTGTCGGCAAGAGTTACAACACCATGACAATCAGATGGCGCCTGTTTCCATACATACCAAAACAAGCTCGAAGAGACCCGTCTATCTCATATATACTACTGTAGTCTTTGGTCTATACCTAACGGGGCCCCCTGAGCTACACTGTGGCTACAAAGAAAAAATTAATGCCAGTGGATAGGGATTTCAATGTACCTTCACCATAACGGTGAAAATAGCCTTTGAGGTCGCCATAGAGGCAGCGGGCCCCCTTTTTGTTTTAAAGCCTAGGGACTTGAAAGTAGTACCAAATGAAAGCTCTTTCAATGTACCTTTCGAATCACGTGTTATAATTAAGGTACATTTGATACATTTGACATTGGACATTTAGGTCTAGCGGGGCCCTTTTTAACCTACTTCAAAAAAGGAGGAGGTTCTCAATTCGACGGAATATATCTATATAAGTATATAATTATATTTATGTACATTCCACGATTACTCGAAGACGGCTGGACCGATTTCAAAATTTACTTAAGTATAATATCAGGCACTTCTTCACAAAAAAAAGAAAAAGCGTTAGAGCCATTTCCGAGATACCACAAACCAGTACCACAAGATTACAAAAAATACGAAAATCGTTACAGCCGCTTCCAGAGATACAACAAATCAGTACCAACCATGAGATTATAAAAAAAATACAAAGATCGTTAGAGCCGTTTCCGAGATACAACAATTCAGTACCAACCATGAGATTATAAAAAAAACATAAATCATTAGAGCCGTTTCCGAGATACCATAAATCATTAGGCACTATGAGATTACAAAAAATACGAAAACCGTTAGAGCCGATTAAAAGATATAACCAATCAGTACCATGAGATCATAAAAAATACAAAAATCGTTAGTGCCGCTTCCGAGATACAACAAATCAGTACCAACCATGAGATCATAAAAAATACAAAAATCGTTAAAGCTGTTTCTGAGATACCACAATCAGTACCATGAAATTACAAAAAATACAAAAACCGTTAGTGCCGCTTCCGTGATACAAGAAATCAGTACCAACCATGAGATCATAAAAAAAATACAAAAATCGTTAAAGCTGTTTCTGAGATACCACAATCAGTACCATGAGATTACAAAAAATACAAAAATCGTTAGTGCCGCTTCCGAGATACAACAAATCAGTACCAACCATGAGATCATAAAAAAAATACAAAAATCGTTAGATCCGTTTCCGAGATACCACAATCAGTACCATGAGATTACAAAAAATACAAAAATCGTTAGTGCCGTTTCCGAGATACAACAAATCAGTACTTACCAACCATGAGATTATATAAAAAAACACAAGAAATCGTTAGAGCTGTTTCCGTGATACCACAAATCAGTAAGTAACATGAGATCGACAAGGATTGAAAACAACGATACATACCTAAACAAAAGCCTTGTCAGGATAGGCTAAGTGATTCTGCACTGGCACCACATTAGTAATTAATCTGCAAAATTTCAGCCCCCTAAGCCCTAACCCTATAGTTTTGAGAAAAAAAAACTAAATATGATTTTTTCTTTAATCATTTTTTTCAGCCTACCGATTTTAGCGTGCGTCACATATATTGTACATTTACTAATAATGCTTAAATGATACTAATTACATTTTCATTAATTCATAGGAAAGTTAAAAAACTGTTGACTAAACTTATAATTTTTTTGTGCTTACTTCTACCTTAGCGACCGCTCTCATTTACGTACGGTACGTTTCTTAAATCTAATGAAATGTAAGTGGGTTTTAGTATTCAACATGCACGTATCTCTAAAGAATATAAATATAAATCATTTCCTAAGAAATCAGGTGACCCACTTGCTCGTTTGCATTCCTCGTCCTATATAAAAAAAATGTATGTAAAGTATTTTAAGTAAAGATTTTTCCATGTTCTCCTTCAGCAATAATTTTGAAAAAAACATGTACGTATTAAAGCTTGTTAGTGGGTGTATGTAAGAAAAAAAATCTGAAAGTTTACTCAGCGATTTTTTAACTTTTTTCTACGAATTAATGAAAGTGTAATTTATGTCATATAATCAGCCTTAGTAAATGTACAACATATGTGACGCACATTATAATGATACTCGGGACTTAATCGCGTAAAATATATATACAGCTAGGAGATGTTGATACCCGCCTCTTCAGTCCCTTCGAGACCATGGACGCAACGTCGCGTCCGAAACGTCGAGGTATTTAAATTTAAATATATATATTTTACGCGATTAAGTCCCGAGTATCACGATAATGTGTGAAAATAGCGAAAGTTTAAATCAATACGTGTGTGACGCACGCTAAAATCGACACTCTAGAAAAAAAGTAAATCGTTTCGTTTCTTTTTATTTCTCAAAACCATTAGGGTTTATGGGGCCGAAATTTTGCAGATTAATTACTAATGTGGTACCACATCATCCATAAAAATTACAAGCCGAAACTAGCTGGGGGCAGAATCACTTAGGTTATCTGACACCGCTGACACGGCCTTTCAGGCCGCCTTTACACTTTTTGTTTCGTAAACAGTCCGTAGGATAGTGGAACCAAAAGATGAACAACCCCCATTAGTTCAACAATCGTCCAAAATCTCTAAATATTAAGGTTATTTCACAACACATACGGTTAGAAGTATTTCTTTTCTTAAGCGTGAACACTTAGATTATGCGTCTTTTTTAAATCACTGGCTGTTAGGCATCAAGCATGGCTGTGATCGGTCGTTGATTCCATGCTCTACGCTGAAGACGCCATTACTATGGGAGTCTAGTTAAGATAAGTATACACTCCAAGTTTTAGCTTAAACTTATTTTTGAAGTTATGGTACCTCACAGTAAAATTCTTATCGAAGGCAATTAACGTTTATTCTATTCTACATATTATTAATACAAAACTATACTTAAGTACTTATTGAGATATTTGATGTTCAAGTAATGGTTTCAATATTTTACTGGAAACCCAATACTTGAACGGTGTTCATGTTGTAGCTAGTGAGCAATTTCTTTCAGGGTTTTAAATACGTCTCTTGTGATACACGAAAACTTTGTCACATTAATGAATCTTCCATTATTTCGTGATTTTCTTACCAAAAGATTAACACGAATATCGTTAATAAGTCTGTTATTTGAGGATTTCAGCTTTTGGTTAGGGGCTAAGTAAACAGTTTTAAATGATTCGCAATTCGCGGGGGTGTCTAATGGCTAAATAAAGTTTTTTGAAGAGGTTCAGTTCTTTTTTTATTTCCTATCATTAGTTAAAAATATATTTTTAATGAACGTTACTTATTTTTAAAAAACAGGATAGGGTTCCTAAGCCATTACGTATAAGCCCCGGCATATATATATTGAATATATATATAATGAATGTTACGGCGGTTTTATATTAAAAATTATAGGTAGGTAGGTACAATAAATGTTGTGTAATTGTGACATAATTATAATAGACAATTTAATTAGCTATATTGGTGTTATTGAATGTATTTTAATGTAATTTAATGTAATGTTATGGAATTATTTAAATTTATTAACATAGTTATATAAGGTAAAATTACTAACCATCTATGGACATGTGTTCTCAATAAATGAATTACTATTATTATTATCACATACATATATATATAAATAAAAGAGCTGCAGTTCCTCGATTACTACGATTACAGTCGAAAAAATATATAATTTGCACCTCTTCAAAAAACTTTACTTAGCTACTTTGCTGCTAGCTTTACTTTGCTGATTCCCAGTTCGTTTAAAGGGTAATATGCCTAAAACGTGAACTAATGTTTTTAATGTATTTCTCTATTACGTTGTGCTAATAATTAGTGGCTATCTTCAATACTTGTTTTTATTTAAATACCATAATGGGTATTTTGTTAAAATACCAGTATTTATTTCTTTTATTTTATACTAATGATTGTGATAAAATAAAGATTAACCCTATTATTCATAAACCTATTTTAACTAAAATGCACCTAAAGTTCTTTTGTCCTTTTTTTTATATGGACATTTTCGTTAGTAAGAAGAAAAGAAAACCTATTTTAACTAATGGAGGCTTGAGTGACGTTTATGAATAAGGGCATAAATTTATTAATATATGTTGTCTCAACATATTCTTAAGGTTTTAAATATAAAAACACTTGAGGGTCAAATATCACTAAAGAGCACTAAGTATATTGTATGCAATTTAGAGGTGCCTAACCATGGGTAAAAAGATTACGTTAACATTATTAGTTCAACTATTGGGTTCAAACGTTCATAATTAGGGCACACGTGTTCAACTATTGGGGGAAACGGCCTATTTTTCGAATTAATCATATATCTATATATATACATAAAATTCATAGTCCTGATTGAGTGTGTGCGGGGGGGGGGGCTATATTTAATTAAGAGGTAGTTAGAGCGCTTGTAATGTTTGTTTCTGAAGAAAAATATGTCATGTTACCTGTAGCCCACGCGAGCGAAGCCGCGGGCAATAGCTAGTTTTTTTATAAAATACTGTGCAATCATAATTAACTTTAGTATATACTAGTCCCTTCTAGAACATATAAGAATATGTAAAAAAAAAACCACCCAAAAGTACTACACATCGTAAAGAACGAGCCGTCCAAACTTGCTATAGTCGCTTAATCGTTCATCTATTGGTTCCTATTGGTTCTCGAACTTAAGCCATGTAAAGGCGGTCTAACATAATTTTAGATTCACGTCTCGTAAGATATTGAAGTCTTAGAGACGTGAATCTAAAATTCTGGTCAACGCGGCAATGGCCTGGGTTGCAAGATCTTGCCACCTTTCTTCAATCCTCATTCTCTCTCTCTGAATGAGGAGCTCGTCCTCATGTTTTTTCTTTAAGAAATCCTGCCATGCTTGGTCAGAATTGAGGAAATACTGCGCAGCTTCTTCCACATGCGTCCGTTGCCGTACGACGCGACGTCGCGGTGATGATATAGGGCGGCGAGTTGCGCTTGCACCTCCTTGCCGAGGCGTACGGCCATGACGAGCTGGGTTTTGGCTACCTGTTGGTTGCCGTGGTGGTGTCAACAGTTGCCGTTGCGTTGGTGAGGGCGCTCGAGGAGCTGGAGATGGTCGAGGAGATGGAAATGGTCGAGGAGATGGAGATGGTCGAGGAGCTGGACTTGGTCGAGGAGCTGAAGATGGCCCAGGAGCTGAAGATGGTCCAGGAGCTGGAGATTCTAGTGGCCGTATTCGAGAGGCTGACGGCGATGGTGTAACCAATAAAAAATCGACCGAAGGTGCCCGAGATGCTGAAAACATTAATTTTTGCTAGCATCTTTATTGTTATAAGTTATTATATATTAGGACAAGTGAGATGGTTTCTCATAAAATGTATACCTACCCTGTAAGGCCAAGTCGAACTGGTCTAATTGGGTCTGCAGCATAAATATGGAAGGACTGTCAGCAGCTGGCGTCAGACTCAAGGTGGCAGTTCTGTTGCTGTCGTTTAGCACTTGAACTTGAGGTGTTGGTGTGTATTGATTCTGATTCTGCAAGTTTTTTTTTTAGTAGTAAAGAAATAAAACAAAAAATATCACGGGACCTAGTCCTAGTCACCAATGAGGGCTATCGTTTTTGTGGTCACCAGTTATTGCCACTGTCAAGTGAGGTCCTGAATACAGAATAAACCAGAAGCCGGGTTTAGTCATAATGGCAGTCCATATTTGTATTATGGGCGTGACAACAAAGTTTATATTTAAATCATATTTAATACTGTAGAATCACACTGTATAAAATTAAATATCGAGCATGACAGTTTTGCGCAAACCCGTTTTGTTCCGAAAAAAAAAAATCCTCTAAAGCCATGAGGCCCATGAGTTTCATGGCCTAGCAGAAATATGAAGTCGGTACGGTGCGATGCGAGCGGAATATTCTTGGAATGAAGCACCGACTTCATATTTCTGCTAAGCCATGAAACTCGTTGCTCTAGAGGACTATCTTATGTTTTTTTTCCTTCTAAGGTTTTTTTAGGCGGTTTTACTTTTTAACCGACTCCAAAAAAAGGAGAACGTTCTCAATTCGTAGGGGGATTTTTTTTTGTTAAAAGATTTTTTATTTCACAATTTTAAGTTATGTTAATATTTTAAGAATTATCCTCCAACTCCTAATCGTTAAGGAGTTGTACCTTCCATCATCACCTCATCACCACGAGATGATGACTACCAGACGCAAGTACGTGAATAGCTTTCGAAAATATTATGAAACATATGATACATGCCTATGAAATTTGAGGGTTGCCCTCGATTTCCCTGGGATTCCATCATCAGATCCTGACTTGGTGACAATGAAACCAAATAGAAAGTATATCCTTTCAAATAAAAAAAAAATCGAAAATTGGTTCAGCCATCTTCGAGTAATCGGGAAACATACATAAAAAATAAAAAACATTCCGACGTATTGAGAACCTCCTCCTTTTTTTGAAGTCGGTTAAAAAAAGAGAACATACTTAAGTATCCTAAATATAAAATTGTTTCAAAGCAGCAACAGTGCGCCATATCCCACCGCTAAGCAGGAAAGCTTGCACTGTCTTTTTTGTAATTATTACATACTTGTAATTGTAATATTTTTGCTTAGTTACTACAACCAGAATGTTAAAAGATTGCATAGGTATTTATTTACTTAGAGCAACTGGATAGCCTAGTGGTTATAGAACCCGACTATGAGGCTTGAGGTCCGGGGTTGAATGAATATGAATGTTTGCTCTTGAGTCTTGCATGTTTATCTATATAAGTATGGTTATCTGTTGTCATTGTTATAATTATAACATCCAAGACTCAAGAGCAAACATTCATATTCGTTCAACCCCGGACCTCAAGCCTCATAGTCGGGTTCTATAACCACTAGGCTATCCAGTTGCTCTAAGTAAATAAATACCTATGCAATCTTTAAAGGTTCTGGTTGTAGTAACTAAGCAAAAATATTACAATTACAAATATGTAATAATTACAAAAAAGCACACCTAATAAAAAAAAGTAAGTAACTTGTCGGAGAATCGATACACTAGTCGGTGTTGATCATAGTCTAAAGTTATAAATTACCTTCATTTGTTATGATTTTAACGAAGCGTCAAGCGGTGACAGCTGTCAAATAAATACTGCTTGGGAGTGGTCTGTGCTTGGTTCATTTGTGGGTAGTTTGTATAAGGTCGAAATGACATTTAGTAACTTTGAAAAGAAAAGGGCATCCTTGATCGGGGGGTCGGACTGATCACAAGTTGGTAATGTAATCCGTTTGCATCGGCTTGGTGCTTTGAGTTTTAATGAGAATTGTTAGTGATTTAATGAACTAAGTGCCTGTGCCCCAAGTACAGAGTCTTATTTTGAGTCTTAAATGATATCTTGGCAATAGATCACGTGAATGGGCGCAAGCACAGAACTCTCCAACGTTTCCAATATGGTACTTGCATTTCGCGTTAATAGTAACGAGTTAACTGTGATATCAATTGTAACTAATTTAGACCTCGTATGGTGTTATTATTGAAAAGATTATACCTCATTGAGTTTCTTGCCGGTATCTTCTCAATAGAGGTTATTTCCGAACCGTGCGGTAGAGTCATTGATGTAGGCCTTAATCAAATAAAGACTGGCTTAGAAGTGAAACATGATGTGTCTGCAGTTATTTCTACCACCTCAATCGACCTTGAGGATGAGTAAAGCTCATGACCAAGCTCTACTACGTGTAAAACCCATTTCATCCTGACACAGCTAGCTAGCAAACCAAGTCCGCTGGTGTGTGCGATGTCTCGTCCCGGTCCTTAGTCTCCGAGTTCAGATGTGGGATGGAACTGCATGTCCCACTTCAAGATAACAAAGATGATTATGACGACGGTTATGCTGATGATGATTGATTGAATTGTACGATCGATGCTGTTCGAGGTGACCATGCCAGTCTTCTTTGGCTGCTCCGGCTACCGTGCAAGTAGTTGTTTGTGAACCCCATTCGGAGGATTTAAATATGCCTGGTGAGTCGCTTTCAGTTTGTTATAATTTGTGTAACACGTGGGTTTCCGTTAAATTTCTTTACTGAGTTTACGTGATTTGGTTAAAAAAACTGGTAGGGTATACCCGTGCCCTATGTTCGATACTATGGCAGTATGATAAGTAACGAATTCTAATAGGTACTCAAGTTCATAATTTCAATCGAGCTATCGTGATGTTCAGTGCAAGTGCACCGAATAGTCATTATTGTCAGGTAGACTTTGTTTAAATGGTTTGAACGGTTTGACTTTAAAAAGCAACGTGAGGTTTATACGATGGTAATCAGTTTATTTTTTGGATAAAACAAACATTAGCTATCCGTGTTTGTGTGCAAATCACACGTGAGGTTCTTGTGTAGTTAATCGGAGCCCTTAATAAGTGACAATGAATAATAAGAGTTGTGTGTTGAAATAATAATCGACGTGTTTTAAATTGTTTGTTTTTTTTTTGTACAAAGAAAATACGTTTCGATTGAGTACCTAACTAGAGGTAACGTTTGTTAATTATGTTGTCGTAGCGCTCATGTCGCTAGCTTTGAGTGGTAAGTACGTGTATGTTCGCGACCCAGTTTACAATAAATCATAGTTTTGGGTTTTGGACAGGCAAGAGAAGCGAGTGTTTTAATTTTTGCTAAGCAAGTTCGTGTAAATTGAATTCGTGATTTTGGTTACGCTACTGATAACGTGAAAAGATTAACCTTTTCGTGGTGTGAACCATTAATTCAAGCTCTTAAGATTGACAAGCAAAATTCATTTGATGTTCGTATGTCATGTGTTGTTGATCGCTGGTGTGAGTGTCTTTGGCTGAGACTGATTGCACCTTCGGTCATTCGTAGGCGTAGGCGTAAAATCGGGCCTCATTTCCCGTCGCAGTGCGGCCACGACTGTGAGTGGCGTGCGTTTGGCTCGCGGGTGTAATCGGTCGCCACGATCGCTGGATGGAGGCGATTGGTTTTGGATATCGCTGGATGGAGGCGATTGGTTTTGGATATCGCTGGATGGAGGCGATGAGTTTTGTGTGAGATGGATACTGGATGGAGGTATTCCATGTGATATTGTGTGTAGAGGTTGCTGGATGGAGGCAACTGACACAGCACTGTGCACTCATGTGATGCTGAGAGAGAGACTCGATAATGTTTAAACTTTGTGCTGATTTGAGTTTTGCTTGACAAGTAAAGAGACTTATGTTCACCAATAGAATTATTTTCGTTATTTCCTTGATTGTTAGTTTTTATGGTCAGGAAGGCCGAGTGGAAAAGTTTTGGGTACTGTTCAGATTTTCTTGTCCACAGATATCTCCCACGAGGACGTGTGAGACGTCAGAATGGCCGTGTCGGAGAATCGATACACTAGTCGGTGTTGATCATAGTCTAAAGTTATAAATTACCTTCATTTGTTATGATTTTAACGAAACGTCAAGCGGTGACAGCTGTCAAATAAATACTGCTTGGGAGTGGTCTGTGCTTGGTTCATTTGTGGGTAGTTTGTATAAGGTCGAAATGACATTTAGTAACTTTGAAAAGAAAAGGGCATCCTTGATCAGGGGGTCGGACTGATCACAAGTTGGTAATGTAATCCGTTTGCATCGGCTTGGTGCTTTGAGTTTTAATGAGAATTGTTAGTGATTTAATGAACTAAGTGCCTGTGCCCCAAGTACAGAGTCTTATTTTGAGTCTTAAATGATATCTTGGCAATAGATCACGTGAATGGGCGCAAGCACAGAACTCTCCAACGTTTCCAATATGGTACTTGCATTTCGCGTTAATAGTAACGAGTTAACTGTGATATCAATTGTAACTAATTTAGACCTCGTATGGTGTTATTATTGAAAAGATTATACCTCATTGAGTTTCTTGCCGGTATCTTCTCAATAGAGGTTATTTCCGAACCGTGCGGTAGAGTCATTGATGTAGGCCTTAATCAAATAAAGACTGGCTTAGAAGTGAAACATGATGTGTCTGCAGTTATTTCTACCACCTCAATCGACCTTGAGGATGAGTAAAGCTCATGACCAAGCTCTACTACGTGTAAAACCCATTTCATCCTGACACAGCTAGCTAGCAAACCAAGTCCGCTGGTGTGTGCGATGTCTCGTCCCGGTCCCAGTAATTGAAAATTGTGAAAACCTGAATAAAGCCAGCTTCCGCTATGTTGTGCAAGCCGGTTACAGCTTGAGGCCCCAGGATATTAAGCACACGTTGCTCCAGCTCGGATAGCTTCAACTGAAGTGCAGGGCCACCTCCAGTCCCACATGCAGCCCTGCTGATACGGGCGGCCTTTTTTTTGGTGTTATTCTTCAGGTCGCTCCACACCTTCAAATATCAATTGTACTCATTTAGTCACCAAAACACCAAAAGCTAATAACAATTAATCAGGTGCTTGGGGCATAAGGCGAAAGTTGTACTATTATGTATTCTGTGGCGAAAGGAGGAAAAGATAGATTTTTGTCAGGATTATTTTAATTTAATATTTCATAGTTTTTAATAAGGTTTATTTTCGCTTATCATTTCTATATATGTAATATGGTAATATAATATAATGTAATGTAATATGGTAGGTTTTTGTATGTGTGTGTGTATTGTATTGTCTCTCGATATTTATAATTATGAACTCACTTTGTCTCGATCCCCAGTGAACTATTCCTCTCCACCACTCAAAGGTTGACTGGCAGAGATCCCTTAAAGGGATAAGTCCGCCTTTGTACTCAAATGTTATTGTTGTAACTTGTGTTTTATCCTATTTTTTGTACAATAAAGTGTTTACTTACTTACTTACTTACTTACTATATATTATTAGCCCCAATCATGCTGTCTAACAATTACTCATACAGACTATTCTAATGAACCCAAACATTTTACATATTTTGATAATCTGTTTTTGGTTACATTTTAATCGTTTCGGATACAATGTTGCATAAATATTGAAGTCTAGATGAAGAGGAAGCCGCGCCGGCCGGACAGCGAGCCACAACCGCGAGGGCAACTTTGACTACCTACCTGCCGCTGTCGCGAAACTCATTAATCTGTGCGCGAAACTAGTCACCTCAAAAATAAATTAGGTAGTTACACTTCTTCATGTAGACCTACCTTTTTCCATTTATCAGGTGTTCTAATAGTTCCAGACACATCGGCATTTAGCGCATTGCCAAGTCGTTCCCAGAGCTGGATCCCCTGGATCCGCCCATGCGCGCTTTTGTTGGAACTAGGTTTACTAATGTCTCCATGTCTGCAAACAAAGTATTTATTTTTATTTAATAAAACGTTCGATCGCCCACAGCAAGTTTCAATGAAACTTCATTTAAAAATCACAATTCCCTATAGGTAGCTCAGAATACAGATAGCCAGGTACTTACTGTTCCATGAAATTCACCATCAATTCAAACTGAGTGGCACTTGTTTTCATTTTCATCATTTTTTGAGCGTATTACGATACATGTTAACTAATTACTAGCTTCGTTACTAAGTTAAGTTAGCAAAATTCAAATTAAACAAGCAAAGCAAAAGTAACAGCCAACCACGAACGAACGTCGCATTAACTCTAGTACCTACCTAGGTATTCGCTCATAGTCTCGTAGTAGGAATAGATGAAATGTAATAAAAGAGCCGTGCCAATCGTTTTTTTTTTTAAATTGTTCGATTATGTTTCTGAAATTCATACGAAATTGGATGTTAGGATACCAATAGTGCTAAAAAATCCTAAACATGCAAAATAAAATAATGATTGGCTATTTATCAGGCCAAAAATTAGTAAGATTTTCCGTATTCCTTTATACAATCTGGGCCGTGTTTTATAAAGCTACAAGTTACAATTTACAAGCAGAAGTCTCATTCTATCACCTTTTATTAGAAAGAAACTTCCGCTTGTAAATTGTAACTTGTAGCTTTATAAAACACGGCGCTGGCAGCCCTTCAACGACAAGTTTTTGTATTTGAACTAAGTAGATAAATATGTATGTATTTTTTATTATTATAAGGCATTATTACAATACAAACTAATTAAAATTAAAGAGTGTGTAGAGTGGGGAGATGTCCTTTGATGTTGTCGAAAAACCGACACAGCTTGGAAAAGCGCGAATGCAGCGAAAACTTTGTAAATGTTAGTAACCGAACCAGCCTTAGGGATGTGACTTGAGCCTAAATCCTTACATATCTATACAAACAAAAAAGCAATCTCTGCAAATTGATCTTTATCCATGGAGATCAGCCGGTAAACGACAATGACCAATAAGCCAATCAACAAGTAGTTACAAAATCTCTCCCAACTTATTTTCTGTTGATTTTCAAAGCAAGATTTTGTACTTTAGGTAAAGGGACTAGCTAACCAAAACTAGACTATGGAAGCCATTTCCGGAATAAAAATATTTCATTTCATTTCATTTCATTTCATTTTATCATACAAGTGAAACTAGATCCGAATTACGGAAGAACTTTAAGATCACACTCGCTCGTTTACTATGTTTGTCGATGGCAAGCTTTTTAAGGGATTCCCAGGGCTGCCAATAGATAATTATTTTAAAATTATACGGCTAATGTGTTTCAAAAGCAAATGGCCTACACTGAACAAAATAAACTACATACCTAAGTAGGTACTCTTATAAAAAAATATTTTACCAAAAAAGCTAAACCGACAAAAAACATATTTTTTTTTCAACGAGGGAGGAAAAGGACCAATGTTCGGGTGCCAAGAATTAGACTTTAAAATTGGCGTTTTCCCTGAGTTCATCTCGACTTTAAGGAAAGTAAAAAAATATAAATGTTTGAGAATAGTATAGATTGTTCAACGAGGCAGGAAAAGGACCAATTTCTAACGACAATGAACGCTTTCGCGCTAATTCCACGCTCTTTTTTTAAACGTGTTTTTTTTTTCAAAACTGATCGCTGGTCAGAATAATTTTATTATTGTTAATAGTCTTTATTTAATAGATTTGACTAACTACTTTACTTTATAAATTCAATCAAGCAGTTAAACAATATTCCTTTAAAACAGTAGAATTTTAGTAGCTAGATATACTTACCTATTTTTTGTAAACCAAGTAAGTTCAATGTTAAAATTGAACCAGCCCCTGCTACACGGTTGGCAACAGAGCTTCCACCACCGTGACCGTGATCCGTTTTATTTCACTATGATTTTCATGTTCATGTACCAAATATTTTTATTAATAAAATAAACAACATTATTTACATTATCATTAAAGGTAGCATTAAGAAGAATCATTGGGATGTCAGAATGTTGTTGATATAGGGACTTACTTAAAATATTCCGATGAACTGAGAACCTCCTCCTTTTTTTGAAGTCTGCTAAATAAAAAGCATCATGTGAATCATCATCATTTTGCGCCTTAATGACGTCACCGGCACCAAAATTACGCTCCTGTAACTATTATCGAAGTGACGATACGCAAAAACCTTTCAAACTCATTTTTCTCTTTAAACTCGCAAGTTATGAACAAACTACAACGACTGAGTTAGGTCGATTCGATTTGCGTTACCGTTGTTCGTTCCAAAATGGCGGATTTTGTCTGTCAGCTGTTTGATGTCGACACTTGGTTGACTGGCACTAATTTTCTGTGCTAGTGCTTTTGAAATTATACAATAACCTAATGAAAATTTACAAATACAGTGAAAGTGAAATTATGATTATAGTAGCATTTAAATCCAGTGGAAGGAACATTGAAGAAGAAACCAAATACAATACTTATCCAATGTTTACATGATGTTGAAGGATTTTTTTTATTGGCATGTGGAACCATCAAAGAAGCTTATTAATTCCTGAATGCTTGTTTTCTTGGGCACTGTTTTTCTTGATCACTGGTGAGAATTTTTGATTACCTGCTTAGGTACTTAATTGTATTTATTGTTTTTAATTTCTGCATCGATATTCAATTATTTTACACTGTATCAGTTTTCATGAATACTTTTATATAAGTATTACATACCTACAGACTCCATTAAACTTTAAGACAAATGAGTAATGAGTTCATAATCTAATAGATCAAATTTTTTTTTGCTAATAGATGCTGAACTGAAATATCTGTTGTCTGCATCCAGAGCAATGGACCCAAATGTATTCCAAGGGTCGTCCAACGGAGCAGAGGTAGACTTAAAAGCATTTGGCAGGATGGCCTGAACGCAATTCGGTTAGATTGGCAGGATCATGCCCACAACTGTGAAGAATGGTGGAAGATAGGCAGGCCCAAAATGATATTACATATGAAAAAGAGTTAGATAATTATGTCATCAGCACGCCGAAAATGGAACGCAGAAAAAGCTACAAATTGTAGCCTCGATGGCCACAATCTCTGTCAAATAAGGTCCAAACTTGCATGTAAACATCAATATGTTCGGAACATGTTTTTCGATATATGACGTATCTTTACTTATAATATCATTGTTTGACCAGCAGTGGAACACTACATACTAGTAAGCTAATAAGAAAAAGTGTAATTGATCTAGAACAATTTGTAGAGAATTTTAGTTCATGCACTTTGAGATTACACATTATGTAAACACCTTTGTTATGCAAAAAGCAAGTCATGAAAAAACAAGTTATACTTAAATAACATTATATTGTATGTACACCTACCTACAATATTATACAGCAAACAATTTATTATAGTATAATACATACATTATTTTACCTGCCTGTTGTCAATGGTTGCCAAACCAGGTTGAACTTACAATGCTTTGTCTCAAAACATGAATCCTGAAAACAATACACTCTTTTTCTTCGGGCAGTCGTGTATAAAAACACAGATGTATTTTAAAGTATTTTACGGTGTTCTAATTGACTGAATTGTATCATTAAAATTGTTTACAAGCTTTTATTTAGGTAAGTAGGAACTCCATTTGTATGTTAATGGTTCACTTTAGGTAGATATGTGTATCTTACTAGCAAGATTTGAACTAATTCCAGCAGTGAATTTAAATTAGAATGCCAGTTTATAAAAAAAAATCTTTTTACTAGCAAGTCAGGGCTGTGTTTTATAAAACTACAAGTTACAATTTACAAGCGGAAGTCTTTTCTATCAGCTTTTGTTAGAAAGCGAGTTGCACTTGTAAATTACAATTTGTAACTTTATAAAACACGGCCCAGCTTGTACACAACACAGTCATCAACACAATAGGTACTTACTCATGTCAATATTTACTCTGATTACTTAAACTGTGAAAACTTTTAATCAATGAATGCTTTTAAAGAGAAAATAGGGTGTTTGTTTGTGTAATTTTTTTGATAGATTCTTAATTTAATTACTTACAAGCATTTGTTTAACTTCACAATAATATTCTTATTGAAGTAAGTAAGTAAGTACATCATAGTCCCATGAATAATCAGATGATGACCTAGAAATTTGATAAGAGTATCTATGCAGCTTGGATTGGAAATTAAAAGTAACTACAGTCACAGGTACTAGGGTGTGTTAAGAAAAAAACGGGCAAGTGCTAGTCGGACTCGCGCACTGAGGGTTTTGTACAAATTCGTAGGTAAGTATGTAAATAGTTCATCTATCTCGGTAATTGAGTCATGAACTCGGAAGATTTTTCCCGCTTTTTAAAATCATGTTAAGTATAAGTTTAAGTTATCCCATGTTAACAGAGCCCTGCTCCTAAGCAAAATATATATGCAGTGTGGGGTTATTTTATATTGGTCAATGACATACCTACTTGATGCAGATAAAAATTTAAGATTTTCAGATTTATCAGATTGGCTCTTATAGCAGACCTACCTTCATACCAAATTTCAAGGTTCTAGGACAACTGGAAATACCTACCCTGTTTTGATTCCACAGGAATTTGTATGGAAACACCTTTTTTATGTCTATCTTTTGATTGTGTTGACTTAACAGTCGACTTAGAAGTTTGACACAGACGGACAACAAACTCATCTTATAAGGGTTCTATTTTTCCTTTCGAGGTGCGTAGCTCTAAAGATAGAAAATTTCATTTTTGATACTAACTTTTAATGAACCATCAAGAATTCAGTTAGGGGTTCAATAGGTCTATGTCTAAGTGAACACACTGTAAAGTATTTATTTGCAAAAAAAAACATTTTCCCACACATTCATTGCCTCAGCTGGTACCTAGAATACCTACAATATGTAAAGGAAAAACTAACCTTACTCAACCTTCTGTTGAAACCTTTGGCTGAACCCTTGACGGTTCATTAAAATGCAACCTGTATAGAATACATACTTACTTAGAATACATACTTTGATGCTACAGCCCCCACAACCTCCCTCTAACCCCCTAACCGTCCAACTTTCAAAGTCCATACGACGGATAAATTATACAATCTTACATGAAAATCCAACTGTCTCAACAGTTCTTTCTTCGCCAACGATAAAGAATCGTTATTATCAATGAAAACTATACACAAAGTACACGCCTACTTGGAATAAGCGATTTATCAATGATCTGTGACGCAATATTTATTTATCTAAATCATAACACTCTTTTGAAAAATCCAATTGCATCATGACAATAGACTGAGAATTAAAATCCCATTGCGTCGTGTCTCTATACTACGGTAAAACTAAATAACTACAAAAATATATATAAAAACTCGCATGAATAGCCATGTCAACATGATTTTTTGGAATAATTTAATAAAAACATGATTATAATTGCCATCCTATATATAGAGACGAACAATTCAACTTAACAGGAAGTGCTAAAAGATTTGATTAGTTAATGATGGAAATTAATTAATTAATTCAGGAATTACGACATTTATCGCGCAGGGTTTTCCATTTTGTATACGATCGCGGTGCACTAAAATTTTAATATTATGTAATTCACGTACTCTTCCCAGCGCAACGTACAACTGCCCGTGACTAAAAATGTCCGACCTCAAATCTACTCCGACCCGACCGATGGTTTGTCCCTGACTTTTGTGAATGGTCATCGCGTAACTTAAACGCAACGGGAATTGACGGCGACACAATTCGAACGGGTTTCGCGGGTGAATCTGCTGTTTGAAAAGAATACGCGGAATTAGAAATTCGTCTGATGATCTAACCTAACCTAACCTAACGATTATAACTTTGGTCCCGCTCACCAACCCATCTTCAAAACTAAGATTACGCATAATCATACAAACGCATCCTACTTTTAACTTTAACTCGTGATGTGGAACACCCGCGATCTCAATCCGATTTAGTGCATCGATGCCATAAAACACTTGGTCGACATTATCGCTGTCTATCTTGTCGCAGGAATAGAATCGTAGCACGTCTCCCGTAAGCCGATCTAAGATGGCATTATTTATCTGATTCACAGCATCATTACAAGTGCAGAGAATCGCTCTATGCGCGCATTCGTCGGGCCTATTGATGGTCTCTGGCGGGAACACGAAATCAATCAGATCATTCAATTCGGTCACGTGTTCAATTAAACTTAAATCAATTAAATTTTTCGTGTTACCGTCGGAGACGGAAGTCAAACAGTTGGAACCTAATTTTAACAAAAAGCTTGCAAATTCCGAATCTATTCTGCATCTTTGCGACGTCACCAAAGAAAATAATTTAAGTCTTTGCCACACGAGAGACGATTTTACTGAGCAATTTAATATGCCGGAATTGCTTTTCGCGTTAGTAACAACCGGCGGAATTTGGCGGAAATCACCGGCAAAAATGATGATTTTCCCACCGAAATCTTTGTCACTTCGCATCAAATCACGCAACGAACGATCTAGCAAATGAATCAAATATTTATGAGCCATTGGCGCTTCATCATAAATAATAACTTGCGCGTTTGCTATCAATTCAGCTCTCTGAGTGCCGTTGGTAATGTTCCAGTAACCGAGGTCGTCGACTATATCTATCGGGTATCTAAGCATACTATGCGCAGTAGTCCCCCCTTCGTAGTTCTGAGCGGCGATAGCATAACTGGCAGTGCATAGCACGACGCCCTTCAAGACACTACGCACGTGCGCTGCAACGACGTTGAGTAATTGGGTTTTGCCGGTGCCCGCGGAACCATTGATGAATATCGCGGAATTAGCGGAATCGCGAAAAGAATCATCAACGCATAGCCTATCGACATAATCAAAAATAACGCGTTGATCAGATGATAAGCGCGGTAGCCACTCATCGACGTAGGCTTGGAGACGGTTCGTACTGTATTCAACGCGTTCGCGGCTCAACTCCGTTGTAAGATCGCACACTTGCGGCAAACCGTGTTCTGTAAGCGAACTTCCGTGTTTTCGAAGGATTCTATTAACTT
Organism: Clepsis dumicolana; assembly: GCA_963691665.1. NCBI lineage: Eukaryota > Metazoa > Arthropoda > Insecta > Lepidoptera > Tortricidae > Clepsis > Clepsis dumicolana. Next base: position 4,194,161 of record OY829534.1, on the reverse strand, counting down.
CCATCAACGCTAAATTATATGCCGCATCAGAGTTTCCCGGGTGTCTGTGAAGAAAATCTTCACTAAGTTGATTTTTAAATGTGTCCCACAGTAGCGCAACTGGAGCACCGTTAGAAGCTAAAAGTACGAAAAAGCTACGAAGGCGTGGTCCTGTATAGAAAGTTGAAGCTTCCAACATGGCCCTTTCGTACTTCACTTCGTCGTCCGCGAGTCCAACAATTTTAGCAGCTTCCTGAAAAGTGTTGCAATTAGGACCACCAAGACTGATTAGTTCCGCGTAACTTCGACTTGTTCACCTCAATTAGGCGCGACCCAAAATAGACGCGCCACAAGCTCTCCGCGTTGTCGTTTCGTCACAAACCTGTTGTTACCGGTCTCGTAGATTTGAGTGTTTTTCGTTTTTGGTCGCGACGGGTGAACTAAATATTGTTCGTAAAATTGACAATACGTTAAGCGGTCAAACTCTTCACCGGCGGGACGCTTGAAATACGTTAAAAGATTGGACGTCGATTGTAGCGCGGACTCTGCTTCAGTGCCTGGTCGAAAGAAAACGTTGTGACGGTTTTCGAGATGCACGGCCAATTGTTTGACGTTAGGTTCGCGGGCCGTCACGTCAAACTCTAAGGTCCTCCACGCCGCCTCACCCGAACCTAAATATCTTTTAGTAACGTACTGTTCTACCTCGTCATTTAAATGTTCCTCGGAAACGACAGCTACTCGTGATTCATCCGGACCCTTGGTCATATACTTGAACAGATATTTAACTATGGTACGCTGTGACGAAACCTCGAAGTTCATGTGGGCATCATATTTTAACAGAAGAGCTGCATTGTATGGCACGACCCATAAATCGCTCACAACAAATTCGCGCCTATTATGAGTGATCGTTGCCTCGTTCTTACTGTCGCGGCGTAAGTTTACAAATCCTTTGTCGTCGGCGTATGTAACGGCCGTTTCGCATTTTGGAAAAAATGTCGTACATTTGCGCAGTTCGCTATCCCAACACGGTAAATCTGCCCTATGTGGAGGACCGCAAGGACCGTGGATCATATGTTTCAAAACGGTCGTTCTCAATTTACTGTCAGCTTCCGACGAGTTCGGAATATCCGCTCTGACTACTTTATCTATATCTACATTGTTATATCTATACCTCGGACATCCCGTGAAGCTATAAGGCAAATAGATCCGACCCGGGACATAACCCTCCCCTTCTATGGTCTTATCGTTGCGAATCTGTTGGACACTAATTTCTAACTCTTCGAGTGGCGCAGTTCTTAATGCATTATTTGAATTTTGTTTCTGCATGTTGGTAATGTATCGCAAACGCTCTTCACAAATTCTACAATAAACAATATTACGAGCTTGTGTTTTTGATATGTCTTCGTCACAATGATTAAGATCAAAATAAAGTTCAAAGATCAAAAAAATAGCAATAACTTATTAATAGAATCATTAGAATAAAATCTGATAATTGGAAATTGTTACGAAAACCTATTCCTCGAAATGGATTTTGAATTAGCATAGGCAGTCAAAAAATGGTAAGTACATCCCAATTTCGGACAGCTTATGTCAACTTTATGGATGACTACCTACTTAAAGTGTGTTTTTATTGTAGAACATAGGTAGGCTGTAAATTACAGAGTGGTTTGTTATGTACATTTATGATCTTCTATGTCTTGCCAATGGGCACATACAAAACATTACATAGGTGAAATTAAAATTGATCTTTAAAATTAAAATTGAAATTATGCAAGGTATTTACCAATAAGTATAATAATTTATAAAATTGTGAAGTCACATTTATAATTTATAACAGTAATCAGAAATAGAATACTTAATAGCATTTATTAATAAGTAATGTCAGCAATTTCTGTTTAAAACTTGGCATAGGCAACAGTTTCAAATCTGATGGAAGCTTATTGTAGGTATGTACCTATATCTTGCACCCTAGATAAAAAATATTTCTGCGCATCTGAGAGTCGAGCACGACTTGTCGAATCCTGCGTAACGTTACAGTTATCGTAAGATCGAGAAACCTCATACTAAATTTTGGTTCCAAATACGCTCACGGGCGGGCGCTGTTCCAAACGTCATACAAACTCGACAACGTTTACTATTCGATTTTACGTAACGTAGGATTCGAAAAGTCATGCTCAACCCACAGTGCCGTATTTGTTGACGGAACACAAATTTCTCGATTAAGTACTCCTTCCAACCCCCTCGATCGAGTGAAGGTGATCTCGCGCCAAGTCGAGTAGAACAAAGAGGCACGGTCGTATCTGGGAGCACGGTAGTGCCCCCGCCAAGTCGTCATCCTTATCTCGAAGGCATTCAGGCCATTTTCAACATCCTGTAACTTTGTGCTGGTTAAAGCTAGAACCCTGAATTAGCTGAATTTATAGGGCATAATGTGACACATGTAAGTATACCTATTTAATAACATTCAGTTTAAACTTGTAAGTAGTTTAAAAACTATTGCCCGTCAAAGTTCCTTAGTTTTGTCACTGACACACTCACTGACTGACTGATTATCATAATTCAAAGGTACTTCTAGCAGACCAACAAGCTCCAAATTTTAAACGTAAGTAAGTTAATTCGTTTTTAGCATTGATGTAGAAAAATTTGGTATACTTACCTACTTAACGATGATTTTTAACCGACTTCAAAAAAGGAGGAGGTTCTAGGTTCCACTGTTATGTATGTTTTTTTTATCATATATACATCGATTACTCCGTCAAATGAAGACCGATTTGCCATTTTGAATCCGCCATCTTGGAAAAAAAATTACTTCATTAGATTACCCCTCCCATTCTGAACGACATTAGTTTGGCTACCTTTCATCTATCTAGACTGGCCTCTGAGATATTCACGTTTCAATTTTGTATGGCGGCCATCTTGTTTTCGCCATTTTGAAAAAAAATTGACCGGCTCACTCATTGGCTGGCTGTTCTGAACGACTGTAGTTTCGGGAAAACTCAGTAGGTCGAGCCGTTGCGGAGAGCCGCTAACTAAGTCAGGTCAGTTTCCACGTTCAGGTCGATTTCGTATTTTTCCTGGGGTCGGGGCGGCATTTTGGATACGATAATGTATACAGTTGGATCCTACCCCTCTTGGGTTCTTCAAAACAGCATGTCAGTGAGTCAGTGAGTGGGTATCGAGCTATATATATTATAACTAGTATTTTGGGTGGGGGCCGCGGGCCCCGAGGGGCCCGCGGAGGGTTCCCTGCCACCATGTTTTTTTTTATATCCTTCACCTAACCAATTATCAAACTAACAAACTAAGCAACTAACCAAGTATCAAACTATCAAACTAACAAATTAATCAACTTACCAACTAACCAACCAACCAACCAATCAACCAACCAACTAACAAACTAACCAACTAACAAACTATCAAACTACCAAACTAACCAAATAACCAACTATCAAACTAACCAACTAACCAAGTATTAAACTATCAAACTACCAAACTAACCAACTAACCAACTAACAAACTACCAAACTAATCAACTAACCAACTATCAAACTACCAAACTAACAAACTAACCAAGTATCAAACTATCAAACTAACCAAGTATCAAACTATCAAACTACCAAACTAACCAACTATCAAACTATCAAACTACCAAACTAACCAACTAACCAAGTATCAAACTATCAAACTACTAAACTAACAAACTAACCAACTATCAAACTACCAAACTAACCAACTAACCAAGTATCAAACTATCAAACTACCAAACTAACCAACTAACCAACTAACAAACTATCAAACTACCGTACTAACCAACTATCAAACTAACCAACTAACCAACTAACCAACCAACAATTTAACAAACTAACCAACTGTTCGGTGCATTATTGCACCTTACACGTGTAAAGTGGAATCAGCATTATAACGCCGCATCGATCGGCAATATAGAGCAATACTTTAGTGCATATTTCGGAACCGCCGCGACCGGGTGCATTCGATACAAACATTATTATATTAACTTTTAACATTTATTCAACATTTATAACTAACATAGTTTTAGAGTGACTTTTATAGAGTAAAACAATAAACATTTAATTGTTTCCGGACTTTAACATTCCACTGCAACCCCCGTCTCCCACATTGGTCCTTCGAACCGGATTCGGAAAAGAAGGAGACGTAGTAGTCATACATGAAGATAACATCCCAGCGGGAAAATGGGCACTCGGCAGAGTTATAGATGTTCATCCCGGACACGACGGGTACGTACGAGTTGTGACGCTTAAAACCAAAAATGGTACAATGAAGAGGCCAGTTGTTAAACTATCAGTCTTACCGTTAGAGAAGCAAACACAAGACACGCCAGAACAACAAACTGAAGACACTAGTAAACAAAACAAAGCAAACAAGGTCACGAAAAGGGGATGTTTGACCACATTCGGTATGTTGATAATTTATTTCCTAACATTTATTACAACAGGACATTGTACAACGATCACACCCATTCAAAATGGACAAGGGCTGTACTTCGACAAGTTGGGAGCGATGCAGCTTATAAGAGACGAATGGAAGCTTATCGCATACTATGATATGAATCCATTCTGGGAAGGCACAATCGCATTTGATAAATACAATTATCAACTTGAGAACATATGCAAACAGGTGTCTACTCTGACTCATTGCGACGTCATTTTACTCCAATTACGTCACACTTACCATGAACTACAACATTACAACCGAGTACTACTGAGTAATCAAATGAAACAAAGGTCGCGCGTGCGACGCGGCTTGATAAACGGTTTCGGATATCTGGCGAATACTCTGTTCGGAGTATTAGATGATAAATTCGCAGAACAGTATCAAAAGGATATAAACTTTATACGAGAGAATGAGAAACATTTAGGAGCCTTATGGAAGAATCAAACATCGATCGTAGAGGCTGAATACAACATGTTGAAAAGAACTGAAGAATCATTCCAAAAGCAACACAAAATAATACATCAACATTTAAGGAATTTAGAAAGGGGCATGACTGTAATGCAAAAAGAACTGTCCAACGCAGAAAGTATGGCTCATTTTACAATTGTAGCCATGGCCGCAAACAACTTACTTAGTCATTTAAGAGCGATTCAAGATACTTTGATAGAAACAATAACGAACATTTACAATGGAAAGATGAACTTACACATCATCGATCCCCAGCAACTCCAACACGAACTCAACATTATATCTGGACAGCTAGTCGCTGACGTAACTCTTCCTATTGAAAGCATACAAACAGAACTACAAAAAATTTACCATTTATTAAAAATAAAAGCACGCATTACTGAAAAATACATGATATTAGAGATCCGCATACCCCTCATAAGCCGAGACAGATATGACCTATATAACGTCATTCCCATACCTTATACAGCTGAGAAAAATATGATATCTATAGTCCCAATAGAAACCCACGTCGCAATAAACTTACAAAAGGACGCATACCTACCAATACCTGAAAAGGACTTAGAATACTGCATGTTACGGGACACCTTTACGTACATGTGCTACCTGAAAACACCAATTTACAAAATATATAATGATAAGGACCTCTGTCTTAAAGATACTAATCAAGACCAGCAGTGTAAAACAAACAAAGCCGCATGTCAAAACAGATGGATAAATCTATCAACAATGAATCAGTATTTATACTTTTGTTGCCAGGAGTGTCAATTTCGAACATTATGCAAGAATCAAGTTACAGCAAAAACATTAACCAAAGCAAACATAATAAACATAGAGGAAAGTTGCGTAGTGAAAACAGACAACTTCACTATACACGCCCACAGGAGTATGGAGAGTAAAGTAAGCCTATCATTCGATATACTAACCCCCCAAATAGATCCCATAAACCATATTATCAACATAACATTTAAAGAGAACATTAACAACTTGGAAACCAAGATTGACGCCAAGGAAATGATAAGACTAGAGGAGAGAATTGAAAATATGAAGAAAGAAAAGCCCCTGCTTGATAACTACTCGGTACACGACGTGCATCACTACACCGCGATTTATAGCCTGTGGGCCATATTCATAATCATTATATCAATTCTCCTGTGCCGGAGAAGACGGTGCCAATGGTGGCCTAAGACTGGCCCAACAAAATCAACGAACATGGAAGTAGAAGCAGCAGTTCCAGCGACGGCAGCCGCCGCGGGGCCGAGCAGCCGGGCAGACCCGGCGCCGCCCGCGCCGCCTGCCCCGCCCGCCCCGCCCGCCGGCCCCCGCGTCCCGCGCCGCAGCGACAGTGATAAGTGCATCAGTGCGCGAGTGAAAGTGCGGGAGCCGTGTGTATTTAAAACAACCGAACCCAACTCGATGGACAGGGGAAGCTCCCCAATTTTCAAAGCATTATCATTCCAATAATGATAGCTATTATTATTTTAGACATTAGTACATGTAACATATTATAAAACATTGTTGAATCACCTTGTATCATCTTTCTAGCTTACATCTCATGTCATCGTTTGCCCCCGGCAAGATGTTCGGTGCATTATTGCACCTTACACGTGTAAAGTGGAATCAGCATTATAACGCCGCATCGATCGGCGATATAGAGCAATACTTTAGTGCATATTTCGGAACCGCCGCGACCGGGTGCATTCGATACAAACATTATTATATTAACTTTTAACATTTACTCAACATTTATAACTAACATAGTTTTAGAGTGACTTTTATAGAGTAAAACAATAAACATTTAATTGTTTCCGGACTTTAACATTCCACTGCAACCCCCGTCTCCCACACCAACCAACCAACCAACAAACCACCTAACCAAATAACCACCCAACCAATCAAACAACCACCCAGCAAACCAACCAACCAACCAACCAACCAACCAACCAACCAACCAACCAACCAACCAACCAACCAACAAACTAACCAACTAACCAACCAACCAATCAACCAACCAACTAACAAACTAACCAACTAACAAGCTATCAAACTACCAAACTACCAAACTGACCAAATAACCAACTATCAAACTACCAAACTAACCAATTAACCAAGTATCAAACTACCAAACTAACAGACTAACCAAGTATCAAACTATCAAACTACCAAACTAACCAACTAACCAACTATCAAACTACCAAACTAATCAACTAACCAACTATCAAACTACCAAACTACCAAACTAACCAACTATCAAACTATCAAACTACCAAACTAACCAACTAACCAAGTATCAAACTATCAAACTACCAAACTAACCAACTAACCAAGTATCAAACTATCAAACTACCAAACTAACCAAGTATCAAACTATCAAACTACCAAACTAACCCACTAACCAACTATCAATCTACCAAACTAACCAACTAACCAAGTATCAAACTATCAAACTAACCAAGTATCAAACTATCAAACTACCAAACTAACCAAGTATCAAACTATCAAACTACCAAACTAACCAACTAACCAACTATCAAACTACCAAACTAACCAACTAACCAACTAACCAAGTATCAAACTATCAAACTAACCAACTATCAAACTATCAAATTACCAAACTAACCAATAACCCAGTATCAAACTATCAAACTAACCAACTAACCAACCAACAAACTAACAAACTAACCAACTAACCAACTAACCAACCAGCCAACCAACAAACCAACTAACCAAATAACCAACCAACCAATCAACCAACCAACCAACCAACCAACCAACCAACCAACCAACAAACTAACTAACTAACAAACTAATTAAATAACCAACCAACCAATCAACCAACCAACCAACCAACCAACCAACCAACCAACCAACCAACCAACCAACCAACCAACCAACAAACTAACCAACTAACCAACCAACCAAGTATCAAACTACCAAACTAACCAACTAACCAAGTATCAAACTATCAAACTACCAAACTAACCAACTAACCAACTATCAAACTACCAAACTAACCAAATAACCAAGTATTAAACTATGAAACTAACCAACCAACCAACCAATATACCAACTAACCAAATAACCAACCAACGAACCAACCAACCAACCAACCAACCAACCAACCAACCAACCAACCAACCAACCAACCAACCAACCAACCAACCAACCAACCAACCAACTAACAAACTAACCAACTAACCAACCAACCAACCAATCAACCAACCAACTAACAAACTAACCAAGTATCAAACTATCAAACTACCAAACTAATTAACTAACCAACTATCAAACTACCAAACTAACCAACTAACCAACTATCAAACTACCAAACTAATCAACTAACCAACTATCAAACTACCAAACTAACCAACTAACCAAGTATCAAACTATCAAACTAACCAACTATCAACTTATCAAACTACCAAACTAACCAACAATCAATTTTGTATGGCGGCCATCTTGTTTTCGCCATTTTGAAAAAACTTTGACCGACTCACCCATTGGTTCGCTGTTCTGAGCGACTTTAGTTCCGGGCAAACTCGGTAGGTCAAGTCGATACATAGAGCTACCCCATGTGTCGGGTCAGTTTCCATGTTCAGGTCAATTAAGTATTTTTTTGTTGGTCGTGGCGGCATTTCTGATGTGATGGTGTATAGAGTCGAACCCAACCTCTAAAGGCTGCTACAAAACAACAGTAAGACAGTGAGTCAGACATTACCTTGTATGGCGGCCATTTTGGAAAATTGAGAAATCGAAAAAATAATTATGGCGTTAAATATTGTGGCCTTCAAGAGCCCTGGATGCAAAATTTCAATTGAATCAAACAAAAAAAAATTTCGCCGCCATTTTGAATCAGCCATCTTGGAAAAAAAAACTGCTTCATTAGATTAATTACCCTTTCTATTTTGAACAACATTAGTTGAAGCACCTTATATCTATCTAGACTGTTTTGCGAGATAATCGCTTTTCAATTTTGTATGGCGGCCATCTTGTTTTCGCCATTTTGAAAAACTTTGACCGGCTTACCCATTGGCTGGCTGTTCTGAGCGACTTTAGTTCTGGGCAAACTCGGTAGGTCAAGTCGCCACGGAGAACTACTCATGTGTCAGGTCAATTTCCACATTCAGGTCAATTTCATACTTTTTTAGTGGTCTAGGCGGCATTTCTGATGCGATGTTGTAGAGAGTTGTACCCCACCCTTCATGGGTTCTTCAAAATAGCATGTCAGTGAGCCAGATTTTCCATCGTATGGCGGCCATCTTGGAAAATTGAAAATCGGAAAACCAATTACGGCGTTTGATTCAGTGGCCATCAAGAGCCCTGGATGCAAAATTTCAATCGAATCAGAGCAAAAAAGAAAATGGCCGCCATTTTGAATCCGCCATCTTGGAAAAAAAAATATCTTGATAGATTATCCTTCCCACCCTTAATGACATTTGGTCGAGCACCTGTCATCCATCACGATTAATTTGCGAGATAATCGCGTTTCAATTTTGTATGGCGGCCATCTTGTTTTCGCCATTTTGAAAAAACCTTGACCGGCTCACCCATTGGCTGGCTGTTCTGAGCGACTTTAGTTTCGGGCAAACTCGGTAGGTCGAACCGTTGCAGAGAACCGCTACCAGAGTCGGGTTACTTTCCTCGTTCAGGTCGATTTCGTATTTTTTCTGGGGTCGTAGTGGCATTCTGGATACGGTGATGTATACAGTTCCAGCCCACCCCTCGTGGGTTCTTCAAAACAGCATGTCAGTCAGTGAGTGAGTGGGTATCGAGCTATATATATTATAACTAGTATTTTGGGTGGGGGCCGCGGGCCCCGAGGGGCCCGCGGAGGGTTCTCTGCCACCATGTTTTTTTTTAATATCCTTAACCTAACCAATTATCAAACTAACAAACTAAGCAACTAATTAACCAACCAACTTATAAATTAACCAAATAACCAATCAACCAACCAACCAACAACCAATCAACCAACCAACTAACAAACTAACCAAATAACCAACCAACCAATCAACTAACAAACTAATCAACCAACCAACCAACTAACCAACCAACCAACCAACCAACCAACCAACCAACCAACCAACCAACCAACCAACCAACTAACCAACCAACCAACCAACCAACAAACTAACCAATTAACCAACCAACCAATCAACCAACCAACTAACAAACTAACCAACTGACAAACTATCAAACTACTAAACTAACCAACTAACCAACTATCACACTACCAAACTAACCATCTAACCGAGTATCAAACTACCAAGCTAACCAACTAACCAAGTATCAAACTATCAAACTACCAAACTAACCAACTATCAAACTACCAAACTAACCAACTAACCAACTATCAAACTACCAAACTAACCAACTAACCAAGTATCAAACTACCAAACTAACCAACACACCAAGTATCAATCTATCAAACTACCAAACTAACCAACTAACCAACTATCAAACTATCAAACTAACCTACTATCAACCTACAAAACTAACCAACCAACCAAGTATCAAACTAACCAATTATCAAACTATCAAACTACCAAACTAACCAACTAACCAAGTATCAAACTATCAAACTACCAAACTAACCAACTAACCAACTACCAAACTATCAAACTAACCAACTATCAACCTACAAAACTAACCAACTAACCAAGTATCAAACTATCAAACTAATCAAGTATCAAGCTATCAAACTACCAAACTAACCAACTAACCAACTATCTAACTATCAAACTACCAAAATAAACAACTGTCAAACTATTCAACTAACCAACTACCCAACCAACAAACTAACAAACTAACCAACTAACCAACCAACCAACCAACCAACCAACAAACCAACTAACCAAATAACCTACCAACCAATCAACCAACCAACAAACCAACTAACCAATCAACCAATCAACCAAACAACCAACCAACTAACCAAATAACCAACCAACCAAATAACCAACCAACTAACCAACCAACCAACCAACCAACAAACTAACCAACTAACCAACCAACCAATCAACCAACCAACTAACAAACTAACCAGCTAACATACTATCAAACTACCAAACTAACCAACTATCAAACTACCAAACTAACCAACTAACCAAGTATCAAACTACCAAACTAACCAACTAACCAAGTATCAAACTATCAATTTACCAAACTAACCAACTAACCAACTATCAAACTACCAAACTAACCAACTAACCAACTATCAAACTACCAAACTAACCAACTAACCAAGTATCAAACTAACAAACTAACCAACTAACCAAGTATCAAACTATCAATTTACCAAACTAACCAACTAACCAACTATCAAACTACCAAACTAACCAACTAACCAAGTATCAAACTACCAAACTAACCAACTAACCAAGTGTCAAACTATCAATCTACCAAACTAACCAACTAACCAACTATCAAACTACCAAACTAACCAACTAACCAAGTATCAAACTAACAAACTAACCAACTAACCAAGTATCAAACTATCAAACTACCAAACTAACCAACTATGAAACTATCAAACTACCAAACTAACCAACTAACTAACCAACAAACTAACAAACTAACCAACTAACCATCTAACCAACCAACCAACAAACAAACCAACTAACCAACCAACCAACAAACAAACCAACTAACCAAATAACCAAATAACCAACCAACCAACCAACAAACTAACCTACCAACAAACTAACCAACAAACAAACTAACCAACCAACCAACAAACTAACCAACCAACCAACCAATCAACCAACCAACTAACAAACTAACCAAGTATCAAACTAATTAACTACTAAACTAACCAACTATCAAACTACCAAACTAACCAAGTATCAAACTACCAAACTAACCAACTAACCAAGTATCAAACTATCAAACTACCAAACTAACCAACTAACCAATTATCAAACTACCAAACTAACCAACTAACCAACTATCAAACTACCAAACTAACCAACTAACCAAGTATCAAACTTACAAACTAACCAACTAACCAAGTATCAAACTATCAAACTACCAAACTAACCAACTAACCAACTATCAAACTACCAAACTAACCAACTAACCAAATATCAAACTATCAAACTACCAAACTAACCAACTAACCAACTATCAAACTATTAAACTAACCAACTAACCAACTATCAAACTACCAAACTAACCAACTAACCAAGTATCAAACTAACAAACTAACCAACTAACCAAGTATCAAACTATCAAACTACCAAACTAACCAACTAATCAACTATCAAACTACCAAACTAACCAACTAACCAAGTATCAAACTACCAAACTAACCAACTAACCAAGTATCAAACTATCAAACTACCAAACTAACCAACTAACCAACTGTCAAACTACCAAACTAACCAACTAACCAACTATCAAACTACCAAACTAACCAACTAACCAAGTGTCAAACTATCAATCTACCAAACTAACCAACTAACCAACTATCAAACTACCAAACTAACCAACTAACCAAGTATCAAACTACCAAACTAACCAAGTATCAAACTATCAATCTACCAAACTAACCAACTAACCAACTATCAAACTACCAAACTAACAAACTATCAAACTACCAAACTAACCAACTAACTAAGTATCAAACTAACAAACTAACCAACTAACCAAGTATCAAACTATCAAACTACCAAACTAACCAACTAACCAACTATCAAACTATCAAACTACCAAACTACCAAACTAACCAACTAACTAACCAACTAACTAACCAACTTACTAACTAACAAACTAACAAACTGACAAACAAACCAACTAACCAACCAACCAACCAACCAACAAACCAACTAACAAACTAACCAACTAATCAATCAACCAACCAACTAACAAACTTACCAACTAACCAACCAACCAATCAACCAACCAACCAACCAACCAACCAACCAACCAACCAACCAACCAACCAACCAACCAACCAACCAACTAACAAACTAACCAACTAACAAACTATCAAACTACCAAACTAACAAGTTACCAACTATCAAACTATCAAACTAACCAACTAACCAAGTATTAAACTATCAAACTAACCAACTAACAAACTAACCAACTAACAAACTATCAAACTACCGAACTAACCAACTAACCAAGTATCAAACTACCAAACTAACGAACCAACCAAGTATCAAACTATCAAACTACCAAACTAACTAACTAATCAACTATCAAAATACCAAACTAACCAACTAACCAACTATCAAACTACCAAACTAACCAACTAACCAAGTATCAAACTATCAAACTAGCCAACTATCAAACTACCAAACTAACCAACTAACCAAGTATCAAACTATCAAACTACCAAACTAACCAACTAACCAACTAACTAACAAACCAACTAACCAATCAACCAACCAACCAACCAACCAACCAACCAACCAACCAACCAACCAACCAACCAACCAACCAACCAACCAACCAACCAACTAACCAACTAACCAACGAACCAACTAACCAACGAACCAACTAACCAACTAATAAACTAAGAAACTAACCAACTAACCAACTAACAAACTTTCAAACTAACAAACTAACCAACCAACAAACTAACCAACTAACTAACAAACCAACCAACCAACCAACCAACCAACCAACCAACCAACCAACCAACCAACCAACCAACCAACCAACCAACCAACCAACCAACCAACCAACTATCAAACAATCAAACTACCAAACTAACCAACTATCAAACTAACCAACTATCAAACTATCAAACTACCAAACTAACCAACTAACCAAGTATCAAACTATCAAACTATCAAACTATCAAACTAACCAACTAACTAACAAACCAACTAACCAATCAACCAACCAACAAACCAACCAACTAACCAACTAACCAACTAACCAACGAACCAACTAACCAACTAATAAACTAACAAACTAACCAAATAACAAACTTTCAAACTAACAAACTAACCAACCAACAAACTAACAAACTAACTAACTAACTAACAAACCAACCAACCAACCAACCAACCAACCAACCAATCAACCAACCAACCAACCAACCAACCAACCAACCAACCAACCATTTATCAAACTATCAAACTACCAAACTAACCAACTATTAAACTAACAAACTATCAAGCTAACCAACAAACCAACTAATCAACTAACGAACGAACGAACTTACAAAACGTTTTATCGTAGGAACGTTGCCTGTTCTGGACGGTCATAAAAAAAAAAACTAAACCTAACCAACTCTATTCGGGGTGCCCCGACCCCGCGTCAATTCCGTGTAATCATTAAAAATGTAATCTAAGTAACTGTATCAAAATAAATGTACTGTCGTGGAAACGTATTATCAAGTTACACTGGTGAAACGATTTTCTATTTTTTAAAAATTTTGGGAACTGAAACTTACGTAAAACCAAAACCGGAATAAAAGAAATCCGCGATCCAATCAATTTAATAAAATCCAAAAAATTTAATCAGCTCATCTTTCGGCCAGCTGTTCTGAACGACTTTAGTTCCAGACAAACTCGACAGGTGATGTCGTTACGAAGCGCCGCTCCCTGTGTCGAGTTTTTCTTCATGTTCAGGTCGGTTTTGATTTTTTTGATACACAAGGTATAATTTCTGATGCGATTGTATATAGAATCGAACCCTACCTCTAAAGGCTGCTATAAAACAACATTGTAAAGCGGATATCTTGGAAAATGGCGGAAACGAAAAACAAATTACGACGTTGCATTTGGTCGCCTTTAAGGGCCCCGAAAGCGAAATTTTAGCATGCTCGGATTAAAAAAAAAGTGACTCAATCAATTTTGTATGGCGGCCATCTTGTTTTCGCCATTTTGAAAAAACTTTGACCGGCTCACCCATTGGTTGGCTGTTCTGAGCGACTTTAGTTCCGGGCAAACTCGGTAGGTCAAGTCGTTACAGAGAGCTACCCCATGTGTCGGGTCAGTTTCCAAGTTCAGGTCAATTTAGTATTTTTGATGTGATGGTGTATAGAGTCGAACCCAACCTCTAAAGGCTGCTATAAAACAACAGTGAATCAGTGAGTCTGACATTACATTGTATGGCGGCCATCTTGGAAAATTGAGAAATCGAAAAAATAATTATGGCGTTGAATACCGTGGCCTTCAAGAGCCCTGGATGCAAAATTTCAATCGAATCAAACAAAAAAAAATTTCGCCGCCATTTTGAATCCGCCATCTTGGAAAAAAAATAGCTTCATTAGATTACACTTCCTATTTTGAACAACATTTGTTCAAGCACCTTATATCTATCCAGACTGGCCTCTTGAGATATTTGCTTTACAATTTTGTATGGCGGCCATCTTGTTTTCGCCATTTTGAAAAACTTTGACCGGCGTACCCATTGGCTGGCTGTTCTGAGCGACTTTAGTTTCGGGCAAACTCGGTAGGTCGAGCCGTTGCAGAGAGCCGCTACTTGAGTCAGGTCACTTTCCACATTCAGGTCGATTTTGTATTTTTCCTGGGGTCGAGGCGGCATTTTGGATACGATAATGTATACAGTTTGATCCTACCCCTCTTGGGTTCTTCAAAACAGCATGTCAGTGAGTCAGTCAGTCAGTGAGTGGGTATCGAGCTATATATATTATAACTAGTATTTTGGGTGGGGGCCGCGGGCCCCGAGGGGCCCGCGGAGGGTTCCCTGCCACCATGTTTTTTTTTATATCCTTAACCTAACCAAGTATCAAACTATCAAACTAACAAATTAATCAACTTACCAACTAACCAACCAACCAACCAACCAACCAATAAACCAACAAACAAACCAACCAACCAACCAAAACACCAACCAACCAACCAACCAAAACACCAACCAACCAACCAACCAAAACACCAACCAACCAACCAACTAACAAACTAACCAAATAACCAACCAACAAACTAACCAACAAACCAACAACCAATCAACCAACCAACTAACAAACTAACCAATAACCAACCAACTAATCAACCAACCAACCAACTGTCAAACTATCAAACTACTAAAACCAACCAACTAACCAACTATCAAACTACCAAACTAACCAACTAACCAAGTATCAAACTACCAACTAACCAAGTATCAAACTGTCAAACTACCAAACTAACCAACTATCAAACTACCAAACTAACCAATTATCAAACTACTAAACAAACCAACTAACCAAGTATCAAACTACCAAACTAACCAACTAACCAAGTATCAAACTATCAAACTACCAAACTAACCAACTAACAAACTATCAAACTACCAAACTAACCATCAAACCAACTATCAAACTACGGAACTAACCAACTAACCAAGTATCAAACTACCAAACTAACCAACTAACCAAGTATCAAACTATCAAACTACCAAACTAACCAACTAACGAACTATCAAACTACCAAACTAACCAACTATCAAACTACCAAACTAACCAACTAACCAAGTATCAAACTACCAAACTAACCAACTAACCAAGTATCAAATTATCAAACTACCAAACTAATTAACTAACCAACTATCGAACTACCAAACTAACCAACTAACCAAGTATCAAACTACCAAACTAACCAACTAACCAACTATCAAACTACCAAACTAACCAACTAACCAAGTATCAAACTACCAAACTAACCAACTAACCAAGTATCAAACTACCAAACTAACCAAATAACCAAGTATCAAACTACCAAACTAACCAACTAACCAAGTATCAAACTATCAAACTACCAAACTAACCAACTAACAAACTATTAAACTACCAAACTAACCATCAAACCAACTATCAAACTACGGAACTAACCAACTAACCAAGTATCAAACTATCAAACTACCAAACTAACCAACTAACGAACTATCAAACTACCAAACTAACCAACTATCAAACTACCAAACTAACCAACCAACCAAGTATCAAACTACCAAACTAACCAACTAACCAAGTATCAAACTATCAAACTACCAAACTAACCAACTAACCAACTATCAAACTACCAAACTAACCAACTAACCAAGTATCAAACTACCAAACTAACCAACCAACCAAGTATCAAACTACCAAACTAACCAACCAACCAAGTATCAAACTACCAAACTAACCAAATAACCAAGTATCAAACTACCAAACTAACCAACTAACCAAGTATCAAACTATCAAACTACCAAACTAACCAACTATCAAACTACCAAACCAACCAACTAACCAACTATCAAACTACCAAACTGACGAACTAACCAAGTATCAAACTACCAAACTAACCAACTAACCAAGTATCAAACTATCAAACTACCAAACTAACCAACTAACCATCTATCAAACTACCAAACTAACCAACTATCAACCTACAAAACTAACCGACTAACCAAGTATCAAACTATCAAACTAACCAACTATCAAACTATCAAACTACCAAACTAACCAACTATTTAACTATCAAACTACCAAAATAACTAACTATGAAACTAATCAACTAACCAACTACCCAACCAATAAACCAACTAACCAACCAACCAACCAACCAACCAACCAACCAACCAACCAACCAACCAACCAACCAACCAACCAACAAACTAACCAACCAACCAACAAACTAACCAACCAACCAACCAATCAACCAACCAACTAACAAACTAACCAAGTATCAAACTATTAAACTACCAAACTAACCAACTAACCAACTATCAAACTACCAAGCTACCCAACTAACCAACTATCAAACTACCAAACTAACCAACTAACCAAGTATCTAACTATCAAACTACCAAACTAACCAACTAACCAACTAACCAACTATCAAACTACGGAACTAACCAACTAACCAAGTATCAAACTACCAAACTAACCAACTAACCAAGTATCAAACTATCAAACTACCAAACTAACCAACTAACCAACTATCAAACTACCAAACTAACCAACTAACCAAGTATCAAACTACCAAACCAACCAACTAACCAAGTATCAAACTACCAAACTAATCAACTAACCAACTATCAAACTACCAAACTAACCAACTAACCAACTATCAAACTACCAAACTAACCAACTAACCAAGTATCAAACTACCAAACTAACCAACTAACCAAGTATTAAACTATCAAACTAACCAACTAACCAACCAACAAACTATCAAACTACCAAACTAACCAACTATCAAACTACCAAACTAACCAACTAACCAAGTATCAAACTACCAAACTAACCAACTATCAAACTACAAAACTAACCAACTTTCAAACTAACCAACTAACCAACCAACAAACTAACCAACTAACCAACCAACCAATCAACCAACCAACTAACAAACTAACCAACTAACAAACTACTAAACTACCAAACTAACCAACTAACCAACTATCAAACTACCAAACTAACCAACTAACCAAGTATCAAACTACCAAACTAACCAACTAACCAAGTATCAAACTATCAAACTACCAAACTAACCAACTAACGAACTATCA